>LPNX010752927.1:270591-294085 GCA_001517045.1 Pseudotsuga menziesii
TATATTTTTTATCAGCTTTGTGCTTTCGTGTGTTATTTTCGTATCTTGTCATCTTCAATTGTTTATAGTTAAAATCTTCAAACTCCTAAATAACTGATTCAGTTTAACATCATTACACTAGGAAATCATCCTTAGTAACTTAATAGGGTCTACCCCCCTTGGCTTCGTTAGGAGTTGAGCCTAAACGGAGGAGTCAAGAACAAGGTGACAGCCTTGACTCGAGACTTGCCCCCAAGGACACACTGAGTGGCTTGAAGATTTCTGCCACGTGATCCAGGTGTGTGAAAAGGCGGCAACACCATCAAAGGTTCAAACGCAAGATTTAAATCATGTCGAAAATACCCTTAATGAAAACGTAAACCAAGGAGTAGATGAAGGCATGTTAGAACAAGAACAACATATAGGAGTACATTCATAAATAAAGGAAACTCCACCGATTGATAATGGTATGGTTAACAATGCATAGAGTTCACAAGAGTAGTCTGAAGAAAAGGTCATTTCACAAGGAGTCAAAAGAAAGGTGGTTTAGCTTGCAGTCATTAAGCACCAAGGAAAAGATTTGAGTATGTTGGGAGAGATAGAAGTAGGATGGAGACATAAGACCAAACCTAAGAATAAATTGATATTGAATATGAAAAAGATGTTAAACCCTAAGTTAGCTTAGGAGAAAATCATAGTAATAGAAGACTCTTCTTCCCAAGAAGAGTTAGAAGAGGATGAAAGATTGAATGTAAGAGAGATTAAAGGAAAGAAACAGGTTCCTTTGAAGGATAATTCAGCTTCAACTGAGACTAAAATTTCATATATATTAAAAGAGGTCCGAAGCAAAGTAAATTTAATCCATCATCAGGATGATTTGAGGAAGCAGTAGTCAGTGATGACAGGTTTATGTCTAGATGAAGAAAACATTGCAGAACCACCAACTCAATGCAGTTTTGAAGGTAATGAATCTCCAGGGGTTCATGTAACTATGACAGAGCAAGAGAAAAAGAATGATAAGGAGAACTTAAAGAGATTGAAGATTCCTTGGATGCTAGAAGGGCTATTTTCAGCTTCAGAAGGAGAATGTATTGATTTTGAGAATGAGAATCTACAAAGAAGCATAAAAAAGTATAGGTATCAAATAGCATTCCTGCATGAAACAAATGATGGATTAGTAGTAGCCAACATAATATTAAGAGAGGATTTATAAGAGGTTAATACCCATTACCAAGAGTTAATTACAATATCCAAGGAAGCATTGAAGAGGAAAAGGCAGACACAAAGCCTGTGTGTAGAGTTGAAACAGACTGTTCAAGAAATAACTCAACAAAATCAGGAATTATCAAAAAGAGTTGAAGACCTAGAAGCTAAGTAGCAGAGAACTAGGAGGAAGACTCAAGCTTTGGAAGTGATAACCCATTTGGTAGAGGCTACTAAATATTTGTAAAATTCTTTAAGTGATAGATGTTGTTAGTTAATTTTTGTAAAGAAATTAGTTTAGTTTGAAGAACTTTACTTTGTTAAGTGATTTAATGGTATAACCTAAAAGGTAGTTATTCAGTTAGGTAACTGTTTTTTATGTAACCAAGATAAAAGTAGGACTGTAGAATGAAGGAGGGTTTGAATTTTGTACAAAGGGAGGCTATCAAGCTACTATATACAGAGCTAAGTTCAAAAACTCTTATGTACTTTGGATTTCTGATTATGTCATATATGCAATCTATAAGTCCATTTTATCCTATTTGCTGGTTTCATTTTTTATTGGTGTGATCACTCAGTTTATAAATTCATTTCTTGTTAAGGTTATTTCTCATGGAATGCTTATGAACTTTGGATGAAACTCAGTAATGTTCTTATGATGTTTCTGGTTTATGTTTCATATATTATACATCTCAGTCTTATATTGTTGCATGATTTAGTATTTGTCTTAGCCTTATGATTTTTTACCCTCTTGTTTACAAACTACATAACCAAAACCCTAAAAACCTGTTTTACTTAGTTTTATTTTATGAGATTGTGTTGGCTTGTTCTTTAGTAGTCTGAGAACAATTAATGCACTAACATATTTGGCATCGTTGCTGGGGATGAAGCTAAAACATAAATTCCCTGGATTTTTCATCATTCAACTGGTTTTGAGAGGTGAACAAAACCAGGAAATAATTAAGACTACATTTCACCAAACAGTTCACAGTGGCTACTAAGGGAGTTGGGATAAGAGGTAGATCTAGTTCACCATTACACTTGGGTGTGTCAGGACCTGAGGAAATTCTGAAAGAAGCTAGGAAAATTAGGAGATCACAGTCATCCCCAGCTTTATGCAGCCCTTATTAATTTGACCATCTGTCACCCTTTCCACTTTTCGAGGAATAAAAACAAAATCTATCTTGACAAATCGATTGGTGACTCCACTAGTTCAAGATGCAGATGTCGAAGACCATGGAAGCCATTCTGGATCGAAGGTTTGCACCTTTCAATTTTTCTGATGTTCTAGGTTTTCCAAATCTAGTACCTACTATGGATGTTTAGGGAGATTGTCTTCTACGACTTAGAGAAAGCAAAGAGGATAATCCTTCAGATCACCTCATCAAATTTCATCAATATATGGTTCAGTTAAATATATAGCATGAAGATGTGCTCATGAAGATGTTCATGTATTCACTCGAGCAAGATGCAAGAGAATGGTATTTTTCTCTTCCCGCTACTAGCACTTCCTCACTGAAATAATTCCACACATGTTTTTGAAAACATTGTATGTATATGTTTTAGATGAATTCTTTTTTAAAGATTGTTGTGAGTAGGCCGATTTTTATAATACAATTTCTGATTCAAAAAATCATGATGATAAGTATAATCGAGGATTCAAAACATAACATGAAGAAGTTGTAGTTTCAGAATTTGTTGAAGATGAAGAGGTAACATTTTCAGATACTGTTGTTAAGGAAGAATTCCATGATCATTACGATAATCAAGTTGTTGTTTTAAGTTAGGTTGAATATTATTCTAGCGATGAGATCAGTAGAGATAGTTTGGAATATTCTCATAATGATTTCAACAGTCTTAATAATCATTTGAATGCTAATCTTGTTGAAGATCAATCTCTTGTTCAACAAACTATTGGAAATCATTGTTGTGTTAAAAATCAGCCTTGTAATGAAAAAAAACACAAACCTTCAGCATCATCATTTGAAATTTCATAGAATTCTCCTTGTTATGATGAAGAGATTGGGGTTCCAGGACAAGAATTTTGTTATGAATTATATTCTAGTCCTTTTTGTTTTGATATTAAAATTGATGAAAGTCAAGCTATTGACATTTTTAACGTTATATCAGAAGTTTCTTATATTCATGGTTATGATAAATCTATTATTCAAAACCATTATGAAAATGATCTAATTTTTGATAAATATGATGATGAAATTGAAAAGAAAGACCCAGAAATGTGTGAGGTGTGTGATATGGCACAATCTGATCAGCAGATTCAAGAATGCATTCAGTCCATTATCATTGAACAGTCGAAGCCAATGTATGATAGTTATACATTTGAAGATAGTGTGGAACAACAGGTTCAGATTTTTGACATTATTGATGATACTATCCAAAAAATTATGGAGCAAATTTAGGTTGAACTTGATGTCTTTTATAGCTAATTCCTGGTTCATATTCATAGAAAAAAACAATCTTATGGACATCCTGTCTTTTTCATAGAACAAGAAGTGGTAACTTTTGGCAATTTTTATGATCCAGTGACAGATTATTTAGAGTCAATACTAAATTATAAATCTGTTATCTTAGAGACACCATTTGATGAAAGTGAGTACAAGTTGATAGATCTTTGCTCTTCATGTTTTCCAATATTTCTGATTATACATATATTCAGAGTTGGAAACAAGTTTTAGTGACTTGATGAAATTTTTTCCTGGTTACATTGGAAATGGGATTACAATTTGATTCAGTAAATGGAAGGTTCCTCAAATATTTTTACAGTCTTTGAGGGAAAAATATTTTATTTTCATTGTATATACCGGTGTGTGAAGTATTGAATAAAGACTCCATAGCCCAATGGATATTTTGCAGAATAACAGACAGTTTCAGTTACAACATAGAAGGCACTGATCTACAGGTTCTTGAATCCTCACAAGGAGGACCTCATCCCACAACAGGAGCCAGATGTTATAGCTTGTTTTTGTTTTCTATTGTTGAACCATATGGTTATCTTAAACCATGTTTTTTTTATTGCTTTAAAATTTTGAGCTTGGTTTTTTAAAGTATTTTGATATTATGCTTATGTTTATAGTTGATTTTATAAGTTTTCTTTTTAATTTTGCTTTACTTAGTAGATTTCATAGTTTTTATGGGCTTATAGGATGTATATATTGGCTAAAGGTTCTAAAGGAATATCATAAGGTTTTATTAAAAGTGATTTACTAGCATTTAACACATTGCTTTGAGTTTTGGTTAAAAAATTATTAAACAGATATTCTTGTAGCACAAGCACAGAAAACGTGAATGAGGGTGCTACAAGAAAATCATGCTTTTGAAAAAAGTCATGATTTTGCTCGTGATTTCCAAAATTTGCACATGAGAAGAGTTTTTCACACCTGTCGAGGAGTTTGATATGTGTTTGGGCCATAATAATCATTGTGACAAGTGTTGTGAGATCAGGAAAAAAATCATTTGGGTAAGTTGCAGTTGTCCGGAGGTTAGAGGATATAGAACATTTAAACAACAATGATCGTGCACGATGAGGATAATTCGCTATCAATTACACATTTAATGAATTCTTGAATATCATAGAAACCATAGATGAAGGCATGTTAGAACAAGAACAACATATAGGATTACATTCAGAAAGAAAGGAAATTCCACTGATTGATAATGTTAGGGTTAAAAATGCACAGAGTTCACAAAAGCAGTCTGAAGAAAAGTTGGTTTCACAGGGAGTCAAAAGAAAGGTGGTTCAGCTTGCAGCCACTAAGCACCAAGGAAAATATTTGAGTATGTTGGGAGAGATAGGAGTAGGTTGGAGACCTAAGACATGACCTAAGAATAAATTGAGATTGAACATGAAAAAGATGCTAACACCCTAAGTTAGCTCAGGAGAAAATCACAGTAATAGAAGACTCTTCTTCCCAAGAAGAGTTAGAAGAGGATGAAAGATTGAATGTAAGAGATATTAAAGGTAAGAAACATGTTACTTTGAAGGACAATTCAGCTTTGACTGAGACTAAAATATGAGAGCTATTAAAAGAGGTTCGAAGGAAACTAAATTTAAGCCATCATCGGGATGATTTGAGGAAGCAACAGTCAGTGATGACAGGTTTATGTGAAGATGAATAAAACCTTGTAGAACCATCAACTCAATGCATTTTTGAAAATAATCAATCTCTAGGGTTTCCTGTAACTATGACAGAGTAAGAGAAAAATAATGATGAGGAGATATTTAAGAGAATGAAGATTCCTTGGATGCCAGAAGGACTGTTTTAAGCTTTGGAAAGAAAATGTATTGATTCTGAGAATGAGAATCTACAAAGAAGCATCAAACAGTATAGGTGTCAGATAGAATTCCTACATGAAACAAATGAAGGATTAGTAGTAGCCAATAGAAGATTAAGAGAGGCTTTAGAAGAGGGTAATTGCAGTCTCTAAGGAAGCATTGAAGAGGAAAAGGCAGACACAAAGTCTCTGTGTAGAGATGAAGCAAACTATTCAAGAAATAACTCAACAAAATCAGGAATTATAAAAAAGAGTCGAAGACCTAAAAGTTGAGCAGTAGAGAAACTAGGAGGAAGACTCAAGCTTTGGAAGGGATAGCCCTTTTGGAAGAGGCTGCTAAAGATTTGTAAAATGCTTTAAGTGATAGGTGTTGTTAGTTAATTTTTGTAAAGAAATTAGTTTAGTTTGAACAACTTTACTTTGTTAAGTGATTTGATGGTATGACCTAAAAGGTAGTTATTTAGTTAGGTAACTATTTTTTATGTAACCAAGATAAAAGTAAGACTGTAGAATGAAGGAGGGTTTGAATTTTGTACAAGGGGAGGCTATAAAGCTACTGTATACAGAGCTAAGTTCAAAAACTCTTATGCACTTTGGATTTCTGATTATGTTATATATGTAATCTATAAGCCCATTTTATCCTATTTGTTGGTTTCATTTCTGATTGGTCTGATCACTCGGTTTATAAATTCATTTCTTGTTTAAGGTTATTTCTCATGGAATTCTTATGAACTGTGGATGAAACTTAGTAATGTTCTTATGGTGTTTCTGGTTTATGTTTCATATATTATACATCTCAGTCTTATATTGTTGCATGATTTAGTATTTTTCTTAGACTTATGAGTTTTACCCTCTTGTTTACTTAGTTTGATTTTATGAGATTGTGTTGGCTTATTCTTTAGTAGTTTGAGAACAATTTCTGGCACTAACAATAGGTATGCATCATCATCATAGGTATGCATACTCATCATCAAATATGCATCATCATCATCTTAATGTGCACCATTTATACATCATCATCATCAAGTATACACCATAGTGCATAAGATAGCATCATCACACTATGGTATGCATGTACATCATATTGTATAGGAGTGCATCAACATCATATGTTGTACATCATTATCACATGCATTATCATCATAAGGTGTTTCATATCATAGCATAAATTTTATGCAATATCATCATCATAGCCTCCATAATGTATTTAAGGACTTCAAAGATATATACCAATATAAAGCCTCACATAATAATATCAAAGAGGAACTCTATCCATGAGAGACATGTGTCATCACAAGAGAAGCCCAACATAATGAACCATACCTTTTTGAATATCACAAGATGAAGAAACATCAGAAAAACCAAAATAATTTCTATATCATTTCATCACATAGCCTTCGTAACAATATTTCCAATAAGCCAATAATTTTGTAATTCTGATTCTGGATGAGAAAGATATGTCAATTTTAGTGAAGATGCCCATAATTTTTTCTCACACAATTTCACACTTTTCTCCAAAATGTGTGAAATTCCTAAGAGAATTGGTGATTAAAAAATGAAATCCTTGATATTCTATTTATATGGGTTGTATATAAAAAATATTACCTTGAGCCGACATGCAATTCAAAATTACAAATAATTAAATTCTCTTTTTTTTTAGTCGGCTCACCCAAAAAGGTGGGGTACCCCAACTTCAAATATTCATATTTATTCAACCGTAAGGACCCACATGACATGGAACCTACCATTGAAAATGGAATTACAAGGACTATCTCCCCATGATGGGTTTATTTGCAATCCCATGGTCTAATACCCTTGAAATATTCAATTTGTTCAGGATGTCAAAGACCCCACACATGAGGGTGTAGAAGACCATACCACCAACTACAAGAGTTTCAAAGTCTTCTTCAACATATCAAGGCATGTCCATGGGCTCTACCTCCATCTACATCCCAATATATANATCTTCATCACTACAAGCGTACCAAAACCCCAAAATAGGGGTACAAAGACCTCACCACTAGTTTTCAACACCTTATGGGATTCATATGGATAACAAGGATACTACATGCAAATGACCATATAGAGTCCAAACAACATCAAACAACCATATATGTGGGTTCAATATCTAAACTTTAGAGGACACCAAACACCCCATAATAATGGGCTCCAACATACCACCATAAGTGTGGGTTCTAAGAACTTCATCATGGATTCTTCAACAAGAAAACGGCTTCATAGGATTTTTCAACCACCTCAACCATACTAGGATACCCTCAAGGGTCAAGATCCATCATGACATCACATGTGGGGTTTCCAAACCTCCTGCTGGGGTACCATGACACCATCAGAGCATGAATGACCATAGAATGGGTCATTAATGCTTCTCCAAAACATATAGGGTTTCTCCATCATCTACAAGGGCTTCAATACCATCCCTAGGGTATTCAACACCATCAGCAAGGTCTTCAACATCTTCAACAAGGTGGTGGCATCAAGATCCATCCTCGTGGGTGCAAGGACCTTGTCAACTGGGTACAAGGTGCTTCAAGCAACAAACACACTCTGTAAAGGATCTAAGGCACTGCAGGTGGGACTTAGTGGCATCAATGACATCATATGGGGCCATTGCAAGTCCATGTTGGCATCAATGACAATTTAATCAACATAAAGGGAACCAAAAGAAATAAAATTAAAAGGGAAGAAGGATTACATGATCAAGATAAAAGATGGCCAACCTTGCTGTAGATACAACATATCCCATGTTTTATCCAAGACATGGGAAGCCCAATTTTATATGCAAAGGTAATATTTAAATTTCTCAGTCATTTTGGGGTTCCCATGTTGTTTATCATGGTTTTCTATGTCTTTGTCATGATTTGATTTAGTTAATTTTTTTTATAATTTATGCATGTTTTATGTTTTTTTGGTGAGTTGCAGAAAATACTATTTTTCCCAAAAATGTGTCTTTCCTGCAACCTGCAATGCGGATTGCAGGAGATTGGTTTTGTGTTTGAACCTTTTTGGTCCTGAAACCTGCAATACCGATTTGGGTGTGGAAACATTTTTAATAATTGTAGTTTGTCATCCTGCAACTCGCATCTCATAATTACATATTATGGATTGGAGAAAGTAGTTTGATTTATGATTTGTGTAGAGTGTTTCCGCAACCCACAACCCACAATCTGCAAATTGCGGATTACAAAAAATGTTAGATAAAACTTCAATATTTTTGTATTCGCGCATCCCACAACCCGCAATTGCAGATTGTGGGAACTCTAATGCACATTAGTTTGTTAAAGTTTTGAACCCGCATCCCGCAACCCACAATTTACATATTGTAGATTGTGGCAAAGTTAATAAAATTGAAATCTTGCGACTTGATTCTGTATCCGACAAGATTCGATCTCGACCGTCTATTTCTTTTAATCCTACAGCCTGAATTCGACCCACTAAAAATCTATAAATATATGGGTTCTTTGTATTTTCGTTATCATTTTTTACTTTAGAAAATTACCTTGCTACGTGAGTTTTTACTGCAAAATTTACGAGGGATCATTTTCACAGTTTCGGTCAATTCCAAGTTGGCTTTTCTGTCATTTCCACATTTATTGTTTACTATTTCTTTATTTCTCAATTGGTCTTGATTTTGTGTTTATGCGTTTAAACAGAGATATTCAATTTTCCAAAATGGCACGAATTACCCATTGCAAGCGTAACGTCCCCGACCTTCCAACCGGTGAAGAGGACGCTACCATGGCCTTAACCATCCGGGAAACCAGCCACATGAACATGTGAATTCATAAAATACTGGAAACAAAATGCATTGAAGTAAAACATACACAGATACATATTTATTTATCATACACAATGAAGCAATATGCATTCATACAAGCATTCAACATGTTCATCATATTCATTAACAGTAATGTGATTGCAGAAGTAAAATAGACAAGACTACTTATCTCATAAAGAACTCATTCTGTAACTAGCTACGTCACTGCAACGTTCCACCCAACCATAGGCCAGCGTTCTCCTTAATCTCTCAACAATGCTACCACCCTCGAGCTAGGCATGATTCCCCAAGGAATAAGGAACAAGCAAGCTTACACATAGCCAAGGGTACACCAAAACATAGCCAAGCCAACACAGTTCGATTTATCAGGCCATCCAAGAGTTGGGAAAGGCTAAATGCTAAGTTGGTGAGCTCATTACAGAGCTAGGGACACCTACACCAGAACTATCCTGACTTCTAAAACACCCCCACACACCCAACACAAGGAATCAGTCCCTTCTCTGCTACACAGTCCCTCAGGCCTTGAATTCCCTTCCAGTGCTATTCAAGGGTTGTGGAGAAGAAATCCATCCTCCTAGCTCTATCTATGTGGTTTCCAAACACACCAGGTTTATCAAGAAAACCAAGCCCCCATCCCTTCTCCCAAGACAGTCCGAAGACCAACCACTACATACATGCAGTCACACAAGCAATTCACAGCCTGGTTAAGGAAAACAACTCCTGAGTTATTCTTGGCCCTATCGTGGCCAAAATGACTCCAAAAAAACCTACAGTAGTCCCAAAATGTATCAACGAACATAGTTCACAATGTGGGGGAAACAACAGTCTACCCCAGACAACGAAGCCACCGGGGAAAATTTACACGGACCACACTGGGGAAGAAAAATATATACTCCCAACCTATGTGTGAGGGAAATTTACATTAGACCTCTGAAATTTGGATGGAAAACATGCTAGATACCACTCTGTGGAAACATGAGTGACATCTGAAACGGCTCCCTCCTCCTAGCTACATGAGACCACCCCGAAAAGAAGCTTGTGTGTGGAAAATCATCAAACTACCATCACTATATGAGGATGAATAGACTAGGGAAAGAATGGCGTAGTAGTGGAGAGAGTGGAGAGTCCCTGGAGTGATGGTGGTGGTAATTTTTGCTTGCCATTGTGAGGTCAACCCGCTAGTGGAGTGTGTGTGTGGGCAAGGACTGATAGTCCTGCCACACTCCATTCCTAGCCATAACTGCCCCAACTAGAAGCAGTAGTTTTTAATGGTGGTATTTGGGTAAGACAAGGGGACGTGACACATGGCTTTTTCCCCATGGGTTCATGGTTTAACAATTCCCCCCCCCCCCCTTATCCTTGGGAGAATCATGCCCTTTTCATTATGGTTGTAGTGAGCATAGCTAGTTGGGTTAATTTAATTAAAGATGTATATTTACATGATGACAAAAATTGATATGTATGCTGCATGCCCCGATATACCATTGGTGACAATTTCAACTCGAAACATAGCATAACCAATCAATGGCGAGGCCTTGGCCTTTAGCTCCACACCATGATTATTTACAATATATACATCATATACATCTAATGCAATGGGGTCAAAACTAGGGTGTTACATTCCCCTCCCCCTTCAATAGCATTGTCCTCAGTTCTTTACAAAATTTGAACAAAATGCTACACTAGTATTGCCTCAGTGTTCCGCAGAATTGAACAAAAATGGATGTGCCAATCGCATGGCATCCTCTAGCTCCCATGTAGCATCTACAGGTCTGTAGTGATCCCATTGCACCTTTACCTGACCTATGGCTCGGTTCCGGAGCATTGTGACCTTCCTGTCAAGGATGGGCATTGGCTTAGTTTGGAACTCTCCCTCGGGTTCCACCTGAATCACATCCCAATTTATCACATGGTTAGGATCATGTACATATCTCTTAAGCAAAGAAACATGAAAACCATTATCAGCTCTAGTACTAGCACGCAATGCAAGTCTATATGCAACTGGCCCTATTCTTTCAAGCACTTCAAACGGCCCACAATATCTTGGTGACAGCTTGGCACAACTTCCAAGCTTCAAGGAACTCTTCCTTGCCCTCACTTTGAGGTAAACATGATCCCCAACACTGAACTCTCTGTTCACCCTATGCTTATCTGCATAGATTTTCTGTTTGTCCTGTGCTGCTTGCAGATTCTACCTAATCTTTATAACCTCTTGCTCCATCTCCTTGAGTATTTCTGGCCCAAGCACAATCCTGTTCACTGGGTTATCCCAATTCATTGGTGTCCTACACCTTATTCCATACAAAGCTTCATACGGACTCATCCCCAAGGATTCCTGCTATCCATTGGTATAAGCAAACTCTACCAAGTGCAAGTAATCTTCCCACTTGGTTGGTTTGTCCATCACGTACATGTGAAGCATGTCCTTGAGCACCTGATTAACTCTCTTTGTCTGCCCATCTGTCGGAGGATGGTATGCAGTGTTGAAGTTTAGATTTGTACCCAAATATGCAAACAACCCCTTCCAAAAATTGGAAGTGAACTTGACATCTCTGTCAGAGACTATTGCCTTTGGAAATCCATGCAATCTGAAAATCTCCTTCATGAAGATCTTTGCAATATCATTAGTCTTATGTGTAGACTTAACCGTTATAAAATGCGCTGCCTTAGTCAACTTGTCTACCACAACCATGATGGAATCATGTTGTCTCCAAGTCATTGACAATCCTGTAATGAAATCCATGGAAATAACTTCCCATTTCCATTCCAGAATTGGAAAAGGTTGCAACAAACCTGCAGGATGTTGATGCTCAACCTTTACCTATTGACATTTCATACACCTCTAAATGTACTCAGCCATATCCTTTTTCATTCTTGGCCAAAAGTACTGCCTTCTAGCTGTAGCAATTGTCTTTTGATATCCTGGGTGACCAGAATATGGAGCTTGATGGATTTCATACATAACAACTCTCCTCAAATCTGCTACATCTGGAATATAAATTCTACCTTTATAAGTGAGAAGTCCCTCTTCTTCCGATTTATATCCCTCATACCTCTTCTCAAGACTTTGCTGCTACAATTTGTCTTTTACCTGCTCATACAATTCGTCTCCAGCAGCATGACTAACAACCTGCTACCTCAAATCTGGTTGGCAACTACTAAGAGATGCCACATGCATTTCCTACACCTTCCTGCTGAGTGCATCAGCTACCTCGTTTTATTTTCCTTTTATGTGCTTGATTTCAAAATCAAACTCACATAAAATCTCCAGCCATCTTGCTTGCCTAGCATTCAGAGTAGGCTGATAAAATAGATACTTCAGACCACAATGGTCTATTCTGAGCTAGAATCTTCTACCCATCAAGTAATGCCTCCACATCTTGAGAGCATGTACTATGGTTGCAATCTCTATATCATGAGTGGCATAGTTATTCTCATGCTCCTTCATCTTTCTTGACTAATAACATATCACATGGTTGTCCTACATATGGACTCCTCCAAGCCCTTGTCTCCATGCATCGATACATACCACAAAGTATTTCCCTAGATCTGCAACCTTCAATACTGGTGCACTGGTAAGAAGATTCTTCAACTACTGGAAGCTTTCTTCACACCTCGATGTCCATTTGAACTTCATTCCCTTCTTTTGCAAAGAAGTGATGGCATGTGCAACTTTGGAGAATCCCTCAATGAACCTTTGGTAGTATCTTGCAAGTCCCATAAAAGATCTTACATATGTCACATTTCTTGGAGTAGGCCAATTCGTAATGGCTTCAATCTTTTCAGGGTCCACAGATATACCCTCCTTTGAGATAATGTGACCCAAATACTGAATTCTATCTCTATAGAAGTCACACTTACTTAGTTTTACATATAGTTGATGCTCCCTGAGCAATTTCAATGTCAATCTCAAATGCTCTTCATGCTCTTTCTCATTCTTATAATAAACAAGAATGTCATCAAGGAAAACAAGAAAAAACTTGTCCAAATATTTGCTGAAGGCAATATTCATAAGGCACATAAATGTACCTGGTGCATTTGTGAGACCAAATGGTACCACTACAAACTCATAATGTCCATACCTTGTCCTAAAGGCTATCTTATGAATGTCTTCATCCTTGATTCTCACCCGATGATAACCAGACCTCAAGTCGATCTTGGAAAATACCCTTGCTAGCCTCATTTGATCAAAGAGGTCATCAATCCTAGGAAAAGGATGTTTATTCTTCACAGTAACCTTGTTCAACTATTTGTAATCAATACATAACCTGAGTGTACCATCTTTCTTCTTTACAAACAGAATTGGTGCTCCACAAGGAGACACACTCGGCCGGATATACTTCTTTTCCAACAACTCTTGTAGTTGCATATTCAATTATAGAATCTCCGATGTACTCATCATGTAGGGTGCCTTGGGAACTAGTGCTGCTCTTGGCACAAGTTCAATTTTGAAATCAATGTCCCACTTTGGAGGAAGCCCTGGAATCTCATCAAGAAACATGTCCCTGAATTCTTGTAACACCTGATAGTCCTCCAACCCAGGAGTTTCATCTCCTGATGTCTCCAAAATATGAGCTGCATCCAACTGGCAACCCTTCCTACAGAACTTCTTTAACTGCATTGCTGAAACCTTCCTTACTGAAATCACCTTTGGAATACCTTTCACAACTACTAGGTTCCCTTCTTCATTCATGCATTCAAAAGTATTATTGTAACATTCAAGCTTTACCCTGTGAGCTTCTAACCAATCCATTCTAATGAGAACATCATAGGAACCAAGTGGTAGAACATTCAAATCTACACAAGTGACCATTCCATTCATGACCAATGAGCATTTCTCTACCAGTTCACTAAATTTTCTCTTAGCTCTAGTTGCTAGCTGGAATAACCACAACTTCCTATTCTTTACCTGCTTAAAAGAACAAATATCCACTACTCTAGGAGTAATGTAACTATGAGTAGAACCAGGGTCAATAAAAATAGAAACAGATTGTTCAACAATCTTACCTGCAACTTCAACCACAGCTGACTAGTGATCCGCCTAGCGGTCCTCCAGTGCTGCGTAAATCCTAGGGAGTGCCCTTGCTACTTGACCCACTGTTTCTGCTTCTTGAATGTTGAAAGATGGCCTCACACTCTCATTCTCGAGTGGACAATTTTTTCCCATGTGGGGTCCTCCACATTTCCAACATTGAAGTGGCCCTCTAATCTGTTGTGGATCCTCAGGATTTTCTCCTATCACTCCAACTGGCTTACTCACAGCTTGGGATGGCCGCTTCTACTGATTCCTGAAGTTAGAAGGTTTGAAACATTTCTTTCTTTGGTCAAACTTCTCATTCTTCTTGTCCTTCCATGCCTTATGGTAATTAGGTTTACTTTTGCTTTGTTCATAGCAATACTTATCCTTCCTTATTTCCTCCTCAAGAGTTCTAGGTTCATAAAACTCAATTCTATCTTTGTAAGACTGAGGCAATCCACTTAGAAAATGTTGGACCTTCACTTTTTCATCTCTGATGTACCGGATGTTAGCACTCAGAATGTACCCAGGTTGTGAAAGGTAAATCCCAAGGTAACAGCAAAAACCACTTCAGAAAGAAACTGGCTTTTCTTTCCAGAGAGGGATCTCTCAAATACAGATTTAATAAGGCCAGATATAAATCAACACTCAAATATTATATAAATGGTTGAAATGATACACATAACCATTGGGAAATGGAGTCACATATACATAAAGATATCACAAAGACACATGGGTGATATTTTATCAAAGGTAAGATAACCATTCAATCACAGTCGTTCATTTAATTTCAGGTGGGGCAGAAGAGATAATGAACAGTCCATCAATACAGAGCATCAAAGATGAGTTCTATATCAACTTTAGCAGAAACATTCATAGAATATCTGAAACAATGATCAGAGCATAAATATTATGAATTCCAACCATTCAACACTATGTTTCAGATACGAAGAAAACAAAATGGAGTGTAACACTGGAAAAAACAATTACAAAGGAAGGGAAATATAGACTGTAATGTAAACAGCATAGGAATCTCTGATAACTACATGCATTCAGCTTTGTTATTCAAAAATATATGTCTTCAGAAAGCATTCATCAACAAGATGGGTTCCAACCCCCATCACATAAAATAAATGCAATTATATACATAAAATGATTTCTTCTTCCAAGAAGATTTATAACTGAATAACCTGCTTAATCAAAGTCTTGTAACTATATTCCTAACTCCTAGGAATAAATTACTTGCTTCGATTCTAACAGATTATTAAATTAAAATAAACTTGGTAACAAGGCCCGTCCAAGCAACTTCTTAGCGCACAACACCTATTTTCATGAATGAAGGATGTACTTTGTCTTTCCAAATATTTATATGGCTCTCCATTGCCCCACGCTTGGAATATCATACTCAATCATCTCCCGAATAGACACCTCCAGCTCCATGTAGGCTTCATAAGACAGTTTAGGCAACCCTCCCCTGATGATCCGAAATTTCTGTAATATCTCAAAATCTTCTGTCAGCTTATCTACGATGACCTTCCCTGTCAGCCCTTTTTCCAAATCATCAAATTTAGAATGATCCATATGGCTTCGTACCAATAGGCTTTGATAATGCTCTTGAGAAAACATTCGTCCCTCTTCATCCCAAAAGGAAGGAAGGCCATCTTCAAATAATTCTTTAAAAGCCTGTTTGAAGTCATTAACCTGTGAGATCATTTCATCAGCTTTGTCTTGCACTATCTTCATTAGATGATGTTTATGAATAAACCTTTTTGCCCATAGTACCATTTCCACTCTGTCTTTGACTCCTATGTCATGTAATTTTTGGTATGTTAATTAATTTAAGAAATTTAATGCATTCTAAGTTGTGCCAAGGGGTTTCCTCTCCATAGTTTCATTTACTAATTTCAGTCTTTGATTGGCCAAATTGATCAATATGCTTTGGTCATCAATGAAGTTCAAATACTGCCTGGACTTAGTAATTTCTACAGATAATGTGTCCCAAATTATGTGCTTTGCTCCTTGGAGAGGACTCTTTCCTATGTTCCTTTCTTTCAATTCATTAAATTTCTTCTGTAGATGACTTTTATCTTGCAATATCTTATTCTTATTTTTAGTTACTTTGGCTAGCTCATATTTGACTTTTTCATTTTCATCCTTTAAGTCTCTTATCTCTTCATCTTTCAGGCTGACTTGGGACATGGGAACTAGTAGGTCATCTGCAAAAAAATCATTTAAAGGTTTTTCAATATTCACAATAGTTAAGTCCTCATCAGTGGGAGTCTGGCTCATTAGTTCCTCCATGATTTCTTTTTCTTCATTTTGATCCCTTTTCAGCAGTAAAATCTGTGCTATTAAATCATTCCGTTCTACTTGCCACTTATCCTTTTCTTCTTGTAATTTTACAACCTTTCCTTTATACTCCGTCATATCCTGATGGATCCTGTCCTTTTCCTCTTGTAATGCTAATAATTCGGATGATTGAACATGTTCTGTACTTGGGATCTTCATCATTTTCTTCAATACTTGGAGGGCATTGTCTTTTTCTTTTAGGATTTTTTTGATTTCCTGGGTGTTACCTATTTCATTTCCTGAGCTTATGATGTCTCCTTGCATCTTTTTTATTTGAATGGAATTAGCCTTATTTTCAACTTTCTCATGTTTTAACTAAACTTCCAATTTGTCTACCAAAACTTGTAATTTATTAACTCTCACCATAGCATGCAATAAATCTGAATAAATAATGTCTCTTGTTTGTTTATGTAACTGTATTTTATCTGGTACACTAATCTTGTCTAACCTCACTTCCATTTCTGACATCTTCTTATCACTCACCATAGCCAATTTAAAAGTATTTCTTTCTATGTCCTCGGTAGAAATCAAGGAAGTTTTTGGATTGTTTAAACTTCTCACCCACGGGAGTAGATTCCTTGTTTCCTCTAGGGACTGCTTTTGCTTCTCCACATAACTAGTCATGAGCTCTTCTTTAGACTTGAAAATTGGGCCTGATTCTGTATTATCTACACCTTCAAAACAAAATTGACTCACATGTACAGACTTTGTAGGAACCAAAGCAACTCTTTTTAAATCATCTGAAATAATTGCACTTAAAACTTTATCATCTTGAAACAACTTGTCCTTTTTATGTGAACCATCCTCATCTATCTGCATACTTTCAACTCTATAAAGACTTCTTTTAACTAAAATATTAGAAACATTTGTCACTTGAGGTACTGCAACCGGTCTACTGCTTGTATTTTGATCAGATCCTGGAATTTCCATAAAGTGAAGCAAATTGGCTACTTCATTCAGACCTTCAATAACTTGATGGTCGAATGGATTATTTTTGTTAGCTTGTTTTCTCAAGGAAATTATATGATAAGGGTCATAATTTACCCTTTGCTCCGTTTGAAAATCCATGCTTTCCAACAATTTCTCTATGAACACCAGAGCACCTTTATTTTTAAAAATAAAAGAGCCAACTTTAAGAGGGAACTTGATATTGGAATATTTCTTAAAAGCCCCAAAGTGTTCTTCTTCTGCATGCACTCTCTGTCTCATATCCTCCAATGCAAAAGCTCTGGGAGTAAGGAAAGCAGGCAGCCTATAAGGCTCTCTAGTAAAACCATATATTTTCAAAACAGTGAAATCCTTATACAAAAACCAATCTCCGACCATATCCTCAGGTGAGGATTGGATCATGCTTTTCATTTCTTCTAATACTTGGGGTAACACTTCATCAAACATCATCTAATATATTTCTGACATGATAGAATTTGAAAATTCAAACATGTTGATTTGCTTGGGAAAATCTGAAGAGAATATGGTACTTAAGAACTGCAACTCAGTGACATTCTAACATAGTAACATTTTCAGCAAATAAGTTTGAAACTTAAAAAACTTGACTTTTGGAAACTCATTCAATTGGAGATGTATAGCTTCTGCTAGATACTCGTCTAAACTGAAGACATGAAATGACTGAGACTCAGGACTCATCGAACTCATTTTTAATAGGAATCCCAAGATGACTTCATTGACATGAAAGTCATCATCTAGACCCAAGACTTAACAGACTAAGGACACAACTAATTGAACTTCATCTCTGAAAATGTGAATAGGATATGGCAGAAAAAGACCATCTAGTGACTAACCTTCATTCAAAATGCTAGACAAGAATTTGCAATGAACCTCAGTTTCACAATTTTTGTACACTTCAGCTAAAATGGACTCGCTTACAGGCTCACAACTATTAGGGTAATTGTCGGGCAAGTTCAGGTTTTCACGGATGACCTTGGCATCAACTTTACATAGTATCCTAGACATAGAATTACTTACAATAACTCTCTGAGAAGAAGAATAGTTAATTGCACACCACTCGGTAAACTTGGGAAAATGCAGGGCCTGCTCAACAGCAAAATGATATAAAAACAATTTACAAGCATTTAAAATGTCATTTCCCTACGAATTGTATCGCCATAACCTTTCTTTGATAATAGATACACTTCCCATAGACAAGAAAGGATCATATACTCCTCTATCCCTGTCAACTAGATATTCTTCTCTCTCATCCAGAATACGGTTAAACCCTTGTAAATCTTTCCCTTTATCCATAATACAGACAACAACGGTAATTCAGCGGATGAATTTCGGATATTTGGGACTTACCTGTTACTGTCGCCACATATATTTTGAGTTTGACTATTAAAGGGTGGCGAGCAAGCAGTCCTTTTCATTCATCCGGTGCAAATAAAAATAGTTCTTTGAACAAGTCAACTTTATTTATATAGGAGCCCACTCTGGAGGCCCCTTTTGGTGGTTTTCTCCAAACTGCTTTTGCCTGCGGAATGCACTACAAACTACCGCGTGTACTGTGGTTTCCATTCTGCTACCACTTTTTTCTTCCAATCATCGTGCAACTCCCTCCTCCAGATCCATTAACGACCGTCGATGCACTTTCCCTTTATTTCCCAGTCGTCATATGATCCTACACGTACCCATTCCGCTGAGCTTCTTCATTTTATCGAACGTGCAAGTTGACGGAGCGGACTTCATGCTAATCGTAGATTTTTTTGGGATAAATTTGTGACCATTGATCCTCATATCTTGTTGAATACCCCCATACATCTTTATTCTCCTCGCATATTCATAAAGTGAACACATTATAAGTCATCGATCTCCATTTCTTCGCTTTACATCGTTGGATCCCATGATAATTCATTTCTTACGCGCCCCTTATTACACTTTCACACCATTATATTTAACCAAAGTTTTCAAGAAACTATTATTTCTTCTTTATCATGGTCTCTTCGACTCTCTGCTAGGTAGAGTTGTTAACAACTGGCTCCATCTGGGGATGATATCCTCCCTATGAGGTATCAAACAACTCGTAGACCAGGTGCTTATCTTTAATCTTTCATAATAGCTTCCAGAAAACTTGTCTTTTTGTTTTTCATAGATATATTATAAATTTTTTTAGAAAGGAATGGTACGCCTCCTGAATCTTAGGGCCTTCACCGTGGGATTCAAACACATTTGGCCTACCGTCCATATTGTCTTGTAAAGAAAAATAAATATTTACAGGCTATAATACAAGTTTTACCCTCCTCCTTAGGACATGTAATGCTTCAGATATCTTCCATTAATAGGGTTACTATCAAGAGGAACCTCATTTGGGTATTCTAGCAGAAATGCATTTTGTCCTCTGTATCCAGCAACAACATAAGGACCTACCCACATATGATAAAATTTCCCATGTTTGTCTTCTTTAGGAGCATCCCACTTCAAGACCAAATCATCAATCTGAAACTGTTTTTCTTTGATTCTTCTGTCAAAAGTATTTTTCATTTTTTCTTGATGTAACTGCACCTTGTCATAAGCCTTATTCCTTCATTCTTACAACTCAATAATCTGGTTTGTCCTCCTTTGCATGTGATTTGGTTCTTCTTGCTGATATTGAAAGTATCTCATAACTGGAACACCTAACGACGCTAGAAAAACGACTTCAGTTCCATACACCAGTTGGAACGGAGACATGCCATTTGCCCTTTTGGTACTAATCCTGTCATCCCATAGACCATATTTGAGCTTGGTGTGCAATGACTTTTTATTATCTTCCAATAGCTTCATGATGATCCTTACTAAGATTTTATTTGAAGATTCAGCTAATCCATTTCCTTGCGGATAATAGGTAGTTGAATGATTGAGACTTATATGATATTTGTGACAGAAATCAATCATCTTCTTGGATTTAAAAGCATATGCTTTGTCTGTTACTATTCTTTTGGGGCATTCGAATCGAGCCAATATGTTTTCTTCAAGAAAATCCATGATTACAGTTTCAGTGGCTCTTCTAGTAGGAATCGCTTCAATCCATTTTGTAAAATAATCCGTAGCCGTCAAAATCCATTTGTGTTGTCTTGATGAATTGGGGTTTATTTCGCCAATAAAATATAAACCCCACTGTTGGAAAGGAGATTCTATCATTATTGGATTTAAAGGAAGGGGAAGTGTTGTCACCTTTTCACACACCTGGATCACGTGGCAGAAATCTTCAAGCCACTCGGTGTGTCCTTGGGGGCAAGTCTCGAGTCAAGGCTGTCACCTTGTTCTTGACTCCTCCGTTTAGACTCAACTCCTAATGGAGCCAAGGGGGGTAGACCCTATTAAATTAAGAAGGATGATTACTTAGTGTGGTGATTTTTAACTGAATCAGTTACTTAAGAGTTCGAATATTTTAGCTATAAACAATTGAAGATGACAAGATACAAAATAAACACACGAAAGCACAAAGGTGATAAACAATATATATATGAAGCAAAAAATACCAGTGCCTTAATAATGGAGTCAAATCAAAGAGATCAGTGTGCTTGAATGTGTTTGGAGTGAATGTTTTGCGATTGCATCTTGGTATGTTTTAAGTTAAAATTGAAGTATGAATTGATTAAATTAGGCTAAAAAGGGGACTCCAGATATACCCGAGAGTACTTGGAGTATGTCCAAAACAAAACCTATACGGCTACCCGCAAGGAATATGTGGGCTGAAATGGAGTCTCTAGGGCTATGTTCGTAACGCACCCATTAGGGTGTGACAGAGATCGGTGCCCCGAGGTCGATTTTCAGTAGGTTCCCGCTTCCTTTCGGTATTTTTCCACCGTAAAGGTTTGATCGAGGTGTTATATTTTCACCTGATGGTTTGTTAGTTGGGGAAGGTGAGTCATAATTATGCTATTCACCCAAGTGCTTTTGATATAGCTTGACTGATTGGACGAACCGCATCCAAGTGCAGAGCATACACACTGGAGTCTTGTAAATTTTAATAATTTTTTAAGAGATGTGTTCTTGTTTAAAAGAAAAGCCTCCAAGAACCTCTTTCAATCCAAGTGGATCTCAATCGGGGAATCGAGGAGGAGTTAATTTTAAATCTGCTAATAAACAAATGATAGAAAAAATAAAAGAACTACACAAATCTGGTTTTCTGATTAATCCTACCACGAATCTCTTTCCCCTTTCCGATCACTCGGGAAATTGTGGGGTAAGTATTATGATTACTTTTGAAAGTAAGATATGGAATATGGAATTAACAACAAGATCAAATATACTACTCTGCAAATCACATCAATTCTAGTAAAAGGAAATAAGCAGAAAACGACGAAAATGGCACCGACGCAAATCCCCCCAGCGGGGATGGGGAATGGGCTCGAAAGAGCCTATTCCAAAGGAAATTTTATTTATTAATTGTTACAATATCAGAGGAATGATATATTAGTCATTCTTGGTCCTTATACAGGCTGAAACCAAGATCTTACAGTTTATACAAAAAATTTACAAATTATGTGACAAAAGAGAGACCCCTGGGGGGATTTGAGCACTCCCAAAGCCACTTTGGACAGAAGCTTCCTTTCTTCTCTGTCAGACCTGATAAATGATAGTGATATAATTAGAATAAAAAATTCCCAAAATCACTTTAAGAGTACCTTTGGGTGAGCCTACTTTATCTCAAAAAATAATGAAATTAAACTAGCTGAACCGACGAAAAGGAACCAAGGAAAGCAAGCTTTCCTTGGGATATTGACTTGCTGTGTGTGCAGCCAATTAAAACGCACTTATATTGAATAATATTGAAATTTATCACAATGAAAGGAAATCTAATGCATGTGATCTACAAGTTTTCTTTCAAATTCATGCAAAAAGGACAATTTCCCTACAACTAGATCTGGGATGCTTATGATACTTTTTTTAGTGCAATATCTAGGATGTGAGCTATAAAATATTAGATATATTTATACTTTACTTTGATGAAACAGATCCAAATAAAATCACACCTATAAACTGAAAAGGTAACGAGGTAAAGTGTTGATTTTGAGGGAGGAAGAAGAGGAGAAAAGTGTTGGTTTCCTCGAAGATCCGCAGTAGATATTTCAAGTGGAATGCCGAGGGACTATGCCTTTGAAATTTTTTGAAAAGAATGAAGAATAAAACTAGATCAGCATCCTCTCCAAAGTATGAACCTGCAACTCAACTGAAATCAAAGAACTTGCCAAGAAACTTGTGAGATCCGATTAGTACATACAAAGAGATTCAAGATAACATGCATATAAGCTTATAGGACATCCTAAATATAGATCTCTAAACATGCATCAAAGGAGAGTGATAGTCAATAAATTTATTGAACAACACATTTCCTATGAAGATTGTAATAAGCTAATTACCAATCTTAACCACAGATCTACAAGAAATTAGCAAAAAATGACCACAGATACAGGTCACCTCAGTAAAACAATGGCAATAATCATCCACACATGTAATGGCACCACACCGTATTGCCTCCAAAGCTTTTCTTTATTTCAAATGCAGAATTACAACAATACAATAGCAGCAGCACCTCAATCCCAGCTCTAACTAGCTTGGAAGAGGAGGTTGTGCCTGGATATATACAATTTATAGGCCATCCAGCCCAGGGGGGGCGCAATTACTCATGGAATCAAGTGAAATCAATTGATGGAGAGTCCATCAATTCCTGATTTGTGTCTAGCTGAGCCAAATTTGAGTCTCACTGAGTGCAACTGTCAATCAGGGGGCTGATCTGACTGACACCTCAACCTGTTGACTTAAGAATCCACCAAAAATCATCCAGTTGAGCCAAAAACGTGTTGAGGAGAGAGAGAGGGCGAAATTCCCCATAAAGGATGCTCAAGATCAACTCTAGATCT
>LPNX010752927.1:294401-352046 GCA_001517045.1 Pseudotsuga menziesii
ACCAAAGGAAAAAACACCCTGGGCTGATCGGATTGAAAAATGAAGTCTAAGAGACCGAGTCTTTTACAGACACTATCATGCTAGAACATTTATTACAATTCCCCCATGGAGTATGAACATGTGATATGATACAACAAAGCTTCCCGGAAGATGGACTGAAAGTTCTCTGAAGTCCGAACAAGTTATCCCTGTCTGGTTCACCAGGATCACTTGATAGAACACCACTAAGTACAACTTAGGTGGTAACATTATGGCTCCAACTGTGGGACGTGTGCTCAATATGTTCTTTTGAGGCAAGGAGAGGATACGAGAACATTAGAATCTCTGGTTGATATACCCTATTAAAATATCTCAACTTGACAAGAAAAACCTCAGTAACACAAGTTTTATACAAAACCAAATGAACCATTAAGCTGATTTAATTAAATAAAATAAATGTAACTAACTAAAAGAAGCAAAGTTTTATTATAGCTAAGTAGAAATGCAGAAAGTAAATGCTCTCTTTCAAGGAGCTTATTTTCCTACTCTAAGCATGATATAAAAGGGTTAAGTGTAATCAGAAATCCAATGTAACCACCTAAGAATTTTATTAACATAAAAAAATAAAGTAAGGATACTTTATTCAAAAAATGCAAACCTGCGTGATGATCCAGAAGGGGCGGGATGGATGGGAAATCATAGGCATGAATAATGTCGTCAAACTTCCTCCCCAACTGGTAAGTGATTGCGTAGGATGCTTCTATCCATGACTGGACAGGGTTGATGTACAAATTGGAATGATGAGGCAGACTGACTACACCATCATACTGATCATCAAGGATTACCGGATGATAATTCACTGTATAAGCCCCATGCGGCTCCAAGTCATGAGGAAACTCTATATGTGAAAATGGTAGTTGAGACTGATAATCTAATAACTGCATCACATCTATCTTTTCACAACACTGCTTCTCCATGTCTTCATTATTTATACCTTTGTGCGGCTCTGCATGATATGACTCTGAATGATCATATGGATAAAATGCATGCTCCTTTTTCATATCAAAGTTTCCCAAGGCCACACGGTCCATTATCTCTCTTTTAGATATTCCATAGATAGAAAAAATGACAAAACCATCAAAAGTTTCTGGTTCATTATTTTCCACTTTATTCATGTCACAGACTGGATTTTCCATGAATGTCCAGGACTCCTCATCAACATCTTTGTCGGGGATAAGGAAGTCTTCGTCACTTGTATCATGCTCCAAGCTATACTTGGCCTCATTTTCATACTCATCTTCTTTGGAGAAAAGGTCACAAGGTAGTAAACCTTCTAGACTGTCATCATTATATGGAGAACACATAGGACTTCCATCATGTATATTACAGTTTTCATCATAAGTTTCACTATAAGATTCTGCAATGGTTTCGTCCTTAGGATTGTACTGTTTAAACGGTGATTGCTTTTTGAAACCGTAATCTGTGGCTTGTTGCCAATGCTGGTTTGATAGAGGATAGGTTCGGACTATCATGTACACATGATCAGACTCGCCTGATGTTGTTTCCTAATTACTGACCTCTGCCATCCCATGTTCTATAATCTAGTTTGCTATGTAGCAAGTACTTTCTGGGTGGAATTGCTCACAAGGTCTACACCATGGAATTACTTCTTCTACCAGTTTTGTTGAGTCTAACTGGTTTGGAATCCTAGGCTCTTGATGAGGATACTTCCTTTGATACACTTGAATTTGTTTTGGCTGAAAATTCTTAGGCCCATTATTTCTCTCCAGTGTGACTATTCTGTTTTGGATTTTATTCATTTGCATAGATTGTTCTGCCCTGAATTGGTTCTGAGTAGTCATCACCTCTTCCAACATGCTAGCTATATTTTCCATGGGGTCTTTAGAGGTTTCCTTTTCCTCTAACTCAATGGCCTTTCCCTTTTCTTTGTTGTACGAAGTGTTTCCCCAAGTGTAACCTAGAATGTTGGACTTACCCGGAGATTGCATATTCCTTTCTATTTTCTTGGCCAGATGTTGAGCAGTTTTTAGATTGACCGGATCTTTATCCCTTAATTGGTATCTCAAATCACCAGTGAAAGCTTCGATGTATGATATCAATATGGAGGCATCGCTTGGCTTGATGTCTCTAGGGAGATCTGCAACCACATGCCCGAACTTAGTATTAAATTCATCTATGGTTTCATTCTCCATCTTCTTTATATTGTGCAGGGTAGCAAGCAAATGTCTTGGTTCTTTCTTTTCTCCCCACTTCTTCTTAAAGCCTGCTAGGAACTCATTAAGGGTTTTATATGAATCATCATCTAGGTTGTAGTACCATTCTTCAGCATCATCTTCCAAGGATAAAGCAAAGAGCGTCATTTTGACATCATCATGGTCATGGGCAGCATCATTGCAATAAATGGCTAGGTACCTTTCAAACTTTCGAAGGTGAGACTTGGCAGAGATGGCATTATTGCCCTCGAACTTGGGGAGCATCTTGCTTGCATCATTCAGAATATTATGAGGAGCACCTGCTATCTGAGAAAAGTCAAGGGGTTTGTAAAATTCCATCATTTCTTGATATTAGTGAACATGACTCTCTACAAATATGTGATGGATATCTGAGATGGATTGGTCTCCTAAATCCTCAAGGTTTCTACGAGAATTCTGCCTATTCAATCTTTCCCTAATAAACTTTTCGGGATCAGGGAGAGGATTGAATAATTGTCGACGGTTTCTTCGGGTAGAAATTCTTGAAGGGATGTTAGACAGTGGAGTCACCAGATGGATCGAGTTTTAATTTTTATGTTTTTTAAAGACTAGATCAATTAAAAGTTTTTTTTATCTTTTTAGTTGTTTAGAAAAAATTTAAGCTAAGTCGTACTCGGGAATAAAAATATTTATCCCCGGCAACGGCGCCAAAAAGTGTTGCCTCCTTTTCACACACCTGGATCACGTGGTAGAAATCTTTAAGCCACTCGGTGTGTCCTTGGGGGCAAGTCTCGAGTCAAGGCTATCACCTTGTTCTTGACTCCTCCGTTTAGGCTCAACTCCTAATGGAGCCAAGGGGAGTAGACCCTATTAAGTTACTAAGGATGATTACTTAGTGTGGTGATTTTTAACTGAATCAGTTACTTAGGAGTTCGAATATTTTAGCTATAAACAATTGAAGATGACAAGATACAAAAATAACACACGAAAGCACAAAGCTGATAAACAATATATATATGAAGCAAAAATGACCAGTGCCTTAATAATGGAGTCAAATCAAAGAGATCAGTGTGCTTGCATGTGTTTGGAGTGAATGTTTTGCGATTGCATCTTGGTATATTTTAAGTTAAAATTGAAGTATGAATTGATTAAATTAGGCTAAAAGGGGGACTCTAGATATACCTGAGAGTACTTGGAGTATGTCCAAAACAAAACCTATATGGCTACCCACAAGGAATATGTGGGCTGAAATGGAGTCTTTGGGTCTATGCTCGTAATGCACCCATTAGGGTGCGACAGAGATCGGCACCTCGAGGTCACTTTTCAGTAGGTTCCCGCTTCCTTTGGGTATTTTGCCACCATAAAGTTTTGATCGAGGTGTTGGATTTTCACCTGATGGTTTGTTAGTTGGGGAAGGTGAGTCCTAATTATGCTAGTCACCCAAGTACTTTTGATATAGCTTGACTGATCGGACGAACCGCAGCCAAGTGCAGAGCATACACACTAGAGTCTTGTAAATTTTAATAATTTTTTAAGAGATGTGTTCTTGTTTAAAAGAAAAGCCTCCAAGAACCTCTTTCGATCCAAGTGGATCTCAATCGGGGAATTGATCAGGGGTTAATTTTAAAGATGCTGATAAACAAATGATAGAAAAAATAAAATAACTACACAAATCTGGTTTTCTGATTAATCCTACCATGAATCTCTTTCCCCTTTCCGGTAACTCGGGAAATCGTGGGGTAAGTATTATGATTACTTTTGAAAGTAAGATATGGAATATGGAATTAACAACAAGATCAAATGTACTACTCTGCAAATGACATCAATTCTAGTAAAAGGAAATAAGCAGAAAACGACGAAAATGGCACCGATGCGAATCCCCCCAGGGGGGATGGGGAATGGACTCGAAAGAGCCTATTCCAAAGGAAAATTTATTTATTAATTGTTACAATATCAGAGTACTGATATATCATTCCTTCTTGGTCCTTATACAGGCTGAAACCAAGATCTTACAGTTTATACAAAAAATTTACAAATTATGTGACAAAAGAGAAACCCCTGGGGGGCTTTGAGCGTTCCCAAAGCCACTTTGGACAAAAGCTTCCTTTCTTCTCTGTCAGACCTTCTAAATTATAGTGATGGAATTAGAATAACAAATTCCCAAAATCACTTTAAGAGTACCTTTGGGTCAGCCTACTTTATCTCAAAAAATAATGAAATTAAACTAGCTGAACCGACGAAAAGGAACCAAGGAAAGCAAGATTTCCTTGGGATATTGAATTCCTGTTTGTGCAGCCAATTAAAATGCACTTATATTGCATAATATTGAAATTTATCACAGTGAAAGGAAATCTAATGCATGTGATCTACAAGTTTTCTTTCAAATTCATGCAAAAAGGACAATTTCCCTACAACTAGATCTGGGATGCTTATGATACTTTTTTTAGTGCAAGATATAGGATTATGAAATATTAGATATATGTATACTTTACTTTGATGAAATAGATCCAAATAAAATCACAGCTATAAACTGAAAAGGTAACCGGGTAAAGTGTTGATTTTGAGGGAGGAAGAAGAGGAGAAAAGTGTTGGTTTCCTTGAAGATCCGCAGTAGAGATTTCAAGTGGAATGCAGAGGAACTATGCCTTTGAAATTTTTTGAAGAGAATGAAGAATAAAACTAGATCAGCATCCTCTCCAAAGTATGAACCTGCAACTCAGCTGGAATCAAAGAACTTGCCAAGAAACTTGTGAGATCTGATTAGTACATACAAAGAGATTCAAGATAACATGCATATAAGCTTATAGGACATGATAAATATAGATCTCTAAACATGCATCAAAGGAGAGTGATAGTCAATAAAATTATTGAACAACACCTTTCCTATCAAGATTGTAATAAGCTAATTACCAATCTTAACCACAGATCTACAAGAAATTAGCAAAAAATGACCACATATATAGGTTACCTTAGTAAAACAATGGCAATAATCATCCATACATGTAATGGCACCACACCGCATTGCCTCCAAATCTTTTCTTTATTTCAAATGTATAATTACAACAATACAATAGCAACAGCACCTCAATCCCAGCTCTAACTAGCTTGGAAGAAGAGGTTGTGCCTGGATATATACAATTTATAGGCCATCTAGCCCAGGGGGGGGTGCAATTACTCATGGAATCAAGTGAAATCAACTAATGGAGAGTCCATCAATGCCTGATCTATGTCTAGCTGAGCCAGATTTGAGTCTCACTTAGTGCAACTGTCAATCGGGGGGCTGATCTGACTGACACCTCAACCTGTTGACTAAAGAATCCACCAAAAATCATCCAGTTGAGCCAAAAACGTGTTGAGGAGAGAGAGAGGGAAAAATTCCCCATAAAGGATGCTCAAGATCAACTCTGGATCTGATTTGATCACCTCCTTCAGTCAAGGATTTGTCAGATCTAGTCAATCTGCTTCAGATCTGACTGATTTCAATCAAAATCGGCTGAGAATCCATTGATTTATTGATTTTGGATTTGCTCCATTATTCATCAATTTATTAATTAAAATAATCAATAATTGATTTTTGGGGCTTTCTGACCTGAGTGATGGAAAATCACTCAAAACTAGGAAATAGTGGGTCCATGGGTTTACATGGTGCTCTTAGCTTGAAAATGAGCACCTACATGACTGAAACCAATTATTGTCCCACTTTTTATTACAAAATCAATTTTTCCAATTAAACTATTAAAAAATAGCCTAAGTTTTGGAAAAATTAAAATTTAATAAAAAACACTGAAAAAACTGAAAAATTGAAAAATTGAAAAACACCTAGGGGGACTTGGACATATTCATATGACTAAAAAATGATGTCTAGAATGCTTATACATTGACACATAGACTCTAATAACCTCAATAGGCCTAAATGCCAAGCCGACCACCCCAACTTTGGAGGTATGGAGTGAAAAACTCAGAAATTATCAGTCGTTTATTCAACAACCAATAATAACCAAGGGAAAAAACACCCTGCGCTGATCGGATTGAAAAATGAAGTCTAAGAGACCGAGTCTTTTACAAACACTATCATGCTCGAACATTTATTACAATTCGCCCATGGGGTATGAACATGTGATATGATACAACAAAGCTTCCCGGAAGATGGACTGAAAGTTCTCTGAAGTTCGAACAAGTTATCCCTGTCTGGTTCACCAGGCTCACTTGATAGAACACCACTAAGTGCAACTTAGGTGTTAACAGGAAGTAATTTTCTCTTGGCATCGAAAATTTGGCATTGATGACACCGGCTGGTTTCTTTATACACATCTGAAAACAATGTAGGCCAATAATAACCTGCTCTTAGAATTTTATTTGCAGTTACCTTCCAAGAATGATGTCCTCCACAATATCCCTTATGAAATTATTTGACTGTTTGTTGAGCTTCATTTTCTAAAAGACAGTTTAGTAACACTCCTCCAGGGTCCTTCCAATAAAGGTATTGATTTATAATACAAAATTTAGCAGCTTTCAATTTTATGGATCTCGCCCTTGACTTGCTCAACCGTTCTGGTGCTTGTAAATTTTGAAGAACGTAAACAATATCATAATACCATGGAGATGCTACAAAATCAGCCATTACTTCCACTCTTGTATCCAACTAATTATATTGGTGAGATAAAAAATTGATTTGTACAGATTCACAATTTGAATTTGTCATCATTTTTGCTAATCCTTGTCCTTTAACCAACTTAGTAGGCTTTATTTCTATGTCGTACTCTAGTAATGTAGCTATCCATTTTTCCCTTCTGCCTTCTGGATCAGGTTGTGTCAAAATTCCTTTCACTGCAACAGTTGGAACATGTGCGATTATATGTGAATGTAGAATATATACTCTAAAATATTTCAATGCTTTGACTAAAGCATATGCCTGTTTCTCCATGATGCCATATTTTAATTCTTCATCCCTCAACATTTTGCTAAAAAAATGCTATGGGCTGTTCCAAATTCTCATCATTCTTCTGCAATAAAACTGCTGCTATGGTATACTCTGAAGCATATGAAAATACTGAGAAATATTTGGTAAAATATGGACTCACCAACACAGGAGCATCTAATATTGCTTTTTTGATTTCCCAAAAACACATTCTAGCTTTTGCACTCCATTTTATCTCATGACCCTTCTTCAACATATTTGTGATATTCATTAAGATTTCAATGAAACTTGCCACAAACCTTCTTAAAAAATTCACCTGCCCCAAAAATGATTGTATGTCTTTCTTACTCCTTGGTTCACCTACTTTAAAAATCGCACTCACCCTTTCAGGATCAATTTTTATTCCATCTTTAGATATTATATGGCCCAGTAACTTTCCTTCTTCCAATGCGAAATTGGACTTTTTTGGATTCAATGATATACCAAACTTCCTACACTTCATGAAAACTTTCTCCAAATGATGCAGATGTTCGCTGTCAGATTTTGAATAGAATGTGATGTCATCCATGTAGATTACCACAAAATTCCCAATTTCTGGTGCAAAAGCAATGTCCATAGCTCGCTGGAAAGTGGCTCCTGCATTCATTAGGCCAAAAGGAATATTTGCATACATAAAAGTGCCCCAAGGTGTAGTAAATGTAGTTTTTTCTTGATCTTCAGGTAATACTTTGATCTGATTATAGCCAGAAAAATCGTCCAACATTGAAATTCTCTTAGCTCCAACTACTTTCTGCAATATATGGTCCATCTTTGGCAAAGGATAATTGTCTTTCATAGAAACTTTATTTAAAGTCTGGAAATCTATACACAGTCTTATTTCTCCGTTCTTCTTTCTAATAGGAACCAAATTTGCAACCCACTTTGAAAATCTTAGTGTTACAATGATCTTGGCATCAAATAACTTTTTAATTTCCTTCTCAATGATGGGAAGCAACTTAGGGTTTATCCTTCTGAGTTTCTGTTTGAAAGGTTTCTCCCCAGGCTTTATAGGAATAGTATGTTGTATGATAGATGTATCATACTCCTTAAGGTCTTCATAACTCCAAGCAAATACATCTGTATATTTTTTCATTAAATTCACATATTCTTCCTTTTCTTTTTCAGGAAAACTCTTGGATAATTTTATAATCTTAGGATTCTCTTCAGTGCCAATATTTTTGTCTTCAACGGCATTCTCAACAGGCTTTACTTTAGGATTCTTAGCAACATCATTCTGATCAAAAAAAATTTCCAAAGGGATCAAACCTCTTGGTATGAATTTTTTTTTTAATTGAATAATATCCTTTCCTCCTAGGGTTCTCTTTATCTTTTCAGCGCCCTCTTTTCCTTTCTCAGGTTCTTCATCACCCTGAAAGGGTTCATTATCATTATTTTCGGTGTCAATATGAGTATTTACAAATTCTCCTGATAGTTCTAAAAATCTTCTGATCTGCATATCGTCTTCGAAGACTTGCCAATATTTAGAATTATCGGGAATAGACGGTCTATTCACAATTTCCACCTAGTATTCCCTCTAACTAGCAACAAGGGTTTTAAACTTTCCAGCAGCCACCGCTAAAGAATCTGCCACAATATTTTCATGTTTGGAAACTATCTGAATCGTGTGCTCTATAAAAAAGTTACCAATCATATCCCACACTTCGTTCCTATAAGCTCTCATCTGGGGATGCCTGGTTTGATAACTATCATTCACTTGGTTTATCACCAATTCTGCATCTCCTAAAACTTTTATCCTTTGCGCTCCCAAATCTTTCAAAGCATGCAACCCCAATAATAAAGCTTCATATTCTACTACATTATTGGTGCATTCAAATGTTAATTTATATGATAAAGATTTGAAATCCCGAATGGGAGAGATTATATACACACCAACCCTAGAACCTATCTTTGCAGCAGGTCCATCAAAGTACATAGTCCACAAGCCTTCCCTTTTTTGTTTTTCCTCCAAAGCATCTTGTTCCATCATTTCTTCTTTATTATTTTCTTCAGACTTTTCCTGCAATGTGGCTTCTAACTCACATGGGACAGTATCATTAAAGAGAATAGAAGACCCCAAATCAGTATCGATAACATATATATGATGAAATTTAGGTTTATCTTGACTGCTTACTACACAGGGAGTTCTTTTTTCACTATACAACCTTCTGCTCCCATCTTGAATAGGAATCGTAGCATATGACATATCCATTTGTAAACTACCTTTCAACTTTGAAGTCCAAGATCTTGACAACAATACCCCCAACTTAGGTGGAATATCTGCTACTACCACATCCATGACTATAGTTTTAGATGGTAATTTATTTAGAGTCACTACCATATCTTTGATCAAACCAAGGCATTTTACTCTTCCAGAGTCAAAAGAATACAAATATTTATAGGGTCTTGTCACTTCCAATCCCAAACTTTCAACTACTCCCTTCGGCATTAAATTATGTGATGCTCGTGAGTCTAACATAGCATTATGGACCACCATATCATGCACATTCAAACTCAAATAGAAAGGAGGGACTTCTTCATTTTCTAAATTTTCAACCTTTGACCCAAATGAAATAGTAGGATTATCATCATTCAACTCTAAAATATTAGACTGCAATTCTCCTTGACCTTTGACCATTTTTGTTATAGTATCTCTATATTCATTATTTCTCAACAACTCGTTAAATGGAACATAAATTTTTAACTTTGAAAGCTCATTTTGCAAATTAAAACTAGAATCTACCCTTTCTACATCATTTGGGGCCACTTGCTTCATTTTTTTGTCTCTTTGTCTCTCATTTTCAACTTCTTTATTTACAAGAGATTCTTTTTGCACTTATTTTCCCTTTTCTACATTCAGGGAACTCATGGAAGGTTGATTTGTATTTTCCTTCCCCTTATTTATGAAAACTTCCATGTTTCTCAATCTGATTTTCCTCTGCACATCATCCATAGCATGTAAATAACACCTTTGATATTGCTCTGTCTCCCTTTCAAATACCTCATTTCCACCTTCATGTTCAAACATGTTATGTTCTTCTTCAGTAAGATATATTTCTGAATTCAGTTCTTCAAAAAGATGAATTTCATTTTCAGTAGGGTCCTCTTCATCAGCAACATAATTCTCAGGAAAGGGTGGTCGAATTTGTTGTTCTTCTTGATTTCTTGGGTTTCTCATGTCTCTCTGCCTATTTTGTGGAAGAACAGGGGGATTTGGTCTTCTAAAATTGGGGTTCCTGATTTGAGGGTCGGCTTGTTCTCTGTTAAATCCCCTATTATCCATAGTTAATCTGTCCATCAACTTTTCCATCATCTTCAACATCATTTCAAATTTGATATCATTAGTACAAGAAGAAGCAAAAGGAAAATTTTCTTCCTTCTTCCTCCTATCAATATATCTATGTTTTATTTTTCAACTTGCCATCATATTAGCTTCCACTTCTAGAGCATCTGTAAACATTGCAGCAAGGGTCGCTGATTTTCTCTCCCTTAATGAAAATGCAAAATCATTATCAAAGGCCCCAAAATAATGTAGTTTAGCAGTGGCTGTAGAGGGTTTTATGTCTTCCGAAATAGAATTATAAACCCTCGTGAACCTGCTTGAAAATTCATGGACAGATTCAAAACCTCCTTTTTTGAGACTGTTATACCAAGACAAGAACTGTAAAGGATTCTGTTTATCATCCCACATATCTAGAAATGCATTTTGGAAATCCTAAAAATTCATTATAGACCCATCTGGAAAATCTTTAAACCATTTCTTTGCCTCACCTGAAAAACTTTGAGCAAATAACCACATTTTAACATATGCATAATAAACTTCCTCCAAGTCAACGAAATCTTCAAACTTAGCCACATGTTTCTTTGTAGTTATATCGCCTTCTCCATCAAATAAAGAAATTATTTGGGAATAATTCTAAGGAAGGTCATGTAATAAAGAAGGCAAACACAAAGGAGCAAATCTGGCTGCCATTGGTCTAGGTGGGTTCAAAGGAACTAAAGTTTTTTGAGTATTTTGCACAGCAAATGTTTCAACTTTTGTAGTCTGTTTTAAATCTCTCGAGAGGGAATCCAGCAAATAAGATTCTAATCTACAAGAATTAAACTTAGTATTCTTAAGATCAGACTCAGACTTAGTTTTCAACAAACTCCTTCCAACATTAACTTCCCATTCTGGATCAATAGGAGAATCTTGAGAAGATGATACACCAAACAAAGGAAAACCTAACTTTTCTTTATCTTTTCTCTTAAATAATTTTTTTGGATATTCCAAACTTTTAAAGGCTTCGGTATCAGAATTACCTCGTGTATGTCTTCTCGAAGCCAAAATGACTCCTTAAGATTTGAAAAAAGTTTTACAATGGAGTCGCCAGGGCAAATATACAACCTTCTTTACTGATAACAATTCCTGTTTTCCCAAAGAAATATTTCTTCAAGCTCTGTCGTTCTCCCTAGGGAAGATGTGCACTTTCTTTCCCCGGCAACGGCGCCAATTTGTTAGCACTCATAATGTACCCAGGTTGTGAAAGGTAAATCCCAAGGTAACAACAAAAACCACTTTAGAAAGAAACTGGCTTTTCTTTCCAGAGAGGGATCTCTCAAATACAAATTTAACAAGGCCAGATATAAATCAACACTCAAAGATTATATAAATGGTTGAAACGATACACATAACCATTGGGAAATGGAGTCACATATACATAAAGATATCACAAAGACATATGCATGAGATTTTATCAAAGGCAAGATAACCATTCAATCACAGTCGTTCATTTAATTTCAGGTGGGGCAGAAGAGATAATGAACAGTCCATCAATACAGAGCATCAAAGATGAGTTCTGTATCAACTTTAGCAGAAACATTCATAGAATATATGAAACAATTATCAGAGCATAAATATTATGAATTCCAACCATTCAACACTATGTTTCAGATACGAAGAAAACAAAATGGAGTGTAACACTGGAAAAAACAATTACAAAGGAAGGGAGATACAGACTGTAATGTAAACAGCACAGGAATCTCTGATAACCGCGTGCATTCAGCTTTGTTATTAAAAAATATATGTCTTCAGAAAACATTCATCAACAAGATGGGTTCCAACCCCCATCACATAAAATCAATGCAATTATATACATAAAATGATTTCTTCTACCAGAAGATTTATAACTGAATAACCTGCTTAATCAAAGTCTTGTAACTATATTCCTAACCCCTAGGAATAAAATACTTGCTTCGATCCTAATAGATTATTAAATTAAAATCAACTCAGTAACAAGTCCTGTCCAAGCAACTCCTCAGCATGCAACACATGTTTTCATGAATGAAGGATGTACTTTGTCTTTCCAAATCTTTCTATGGATCTCCATTGCTCCACGCTTGGAATATCATACTCAATCATCTCCCGAATAGACACCTCTAGCTCCATGTAGGCTTCATAAGACACTTTAGGAAACCCTCCCCTGATGATCAAGAATTTTTGTAATATCTCAATATCTTCTGTCAGCTTATCTACGATGACTTTCCTTGTTAGCCCTTTTTCCAAATCGTGAAATTTAGAATGATCCATATGGCTTCGTACCAACAGGTTGTGATAATGCTCTTGAGAAAACATTCATCCCTCTTCATCCCAAAAGGTAGGAAGGCCATCTTCAAATAATTCTTTAAAATCCTATTTGAAGTCATTAACTTGTGAGATCATTTCATCAGCTTTGTCTTGTACTGTCTTCATTAGATGAAGTTTATGAATAAACCTTTTTCCCATAGTAGCATTGCCACTCTGTCTTTGATTCCTATGTCATGTAATTTTTGGTATGTTAATGAATTAAAGAAATTTAATGCATTCTAAGTTGTGCTAAGGGGTTTCCTCTCCATAGTTTCATTTACTAATTTCAGTCTTTGATTGGGCAAATTGATCAATAGGATTTGATCATCAATGAAGTTCAAATACTGCCTAAACTTAGTAATTTTTATGGATAATTGTTGGTTTTCTCTAGGCAGACCTGGGTTTACTGTAATGTACCAACAAAAACCCTAGATCAATGGCCCTTTCAGCGACAGACCGCAGAACGACCTGAAGTCTCACCCGAACTGATCCTAGATGGGGTGGTTGAAGACTCAGGTGTCCTCAACTAGGTTCTGCAGTATCCTACGTTCTCCTTACTCTAGTTAACCAGTTGAGTCTCTCTATAAACATTGTATATCTCTTCCAAGCAGACTCTGCTATGAGACTGACTCTTATCGCATTGCGGCTTCTAGGAAGATGCACAAACTTTCTCTTCTACTTGACTCTTTACCTGCGATATCCCACACCGTGGCTCCTCCAACAGTGCGATATTGCCTTTCTGTGCTACGATAGCTTCTCTAGTAAGACTCAATAGGACTCTCCAACTCTCAAGGTCCAACGGCTTTCCCTCTACTTATAGTAGCTCAGTTAACCTTCATCAAGGTATTAAATGACTTCACTTAACCTCTACAGTCTAACATGCTTGACATCTATTGCGCTCAACTTGCTGAACTAAATATACAGAAGTCACTTAACACTGTAATTGTTACATTCTGAATCAAGCACTGATAAACTCATATGCAGAATACTTAACACATCCAACTCGCATTTAACCTTCTATGTTACTGTAAACTGAAGGATAGCATACATACATTCATTAACTATTAGCTAAGCTGATGTAATGGATAACAGATAACAAGTAAGTAAAGCACAATCACATGAACAATCGCACCACACACGTATTTTACGTGGTTCACTTCCAGGGAGGAATATACGTCCACAGGAACTATGTTTATATTATATCTGGAGAGAGTACACACAGTTCCGCTGCAACCAATTATACAGCTTGATATCTTCTGGGAAACTCCGCGTTCTCAGCTGGGAGCCCTTCTCTCTTAGATCTATTCTCTTTCTATTCTGCTTTCTTCTTACAATATATTCTTTCTATATCTCTCTCAATCCCTGTGGATTGTTACATTCATGCTCAAGGAGTCGGCTACTAGTTACAGTAAGATAACTATAGATTGAATACAGAACCAGAGCTCGACTCTTTCTCAATATCTTACAATACATATGACTAAAGAACTAGCTACTGACTAACTGGCTAACCAACTGACCAACCTTTCACAATACAAAATACATGCTTAAATAGGTGGCCCGAAGGTCTCACCCTGATACAAAACTGTGGGCCTATCCCAACAATAACCCAGAAACCCTAACTGTGATAGTCGGCCTATCTGTACTTTGAACTACTGCTTCCCATCACACCACAACTTTCTGCAGTCTTCCGCGATTTTGGTGCTGAACGCGGGTATACACGTTGCTTCCTTGGTTTCTCCCCTTCTATCGTTTGTCTTCAATACCTCAGCCCATTTCTCCTTTTCCTTTATGAGGGTAGCTGAGCCCTCCTATCTTTGCCGCAGCCTTAAGTGCAGTGGTTGAGCTCTCTCTTCTCAGCCGCTTCAAGCACTGTTTCTTTTGACTTTCTTATCCTGATATAGTATATTTTCCTGTAGTTGTGGGGCCCTGCTCCAACAGTCCCCTAAAAATTACTTGTGGCTCATCCCCAAGCCACTAACAAATCGCTTTTCTTACTGTAGCTTCTCCTTGGCTTCCTGTGAAGTCCTTGAAAATATTTCTATGAGTCCTGTGACTTCTTTGTCCATAGCTTCGACACATTCTTGTGCCTCTTTCTCTAAAATAGTATCAACACTTTCCTTAAGTGAGCTCCAGAATAAATGGCAGACCATTTATAGGATGCAAAATTTGTTACAACGATCTCACCTCATGCTACCTTGATCAGGTTTGTACCATTCACCTCAAATTCTACTGGAGCGCTTGTCCGAACAAATTCAACAAAGCCATCATCATTCTGAATATATGGAAAGTATATGTATTTCAGCATACATCTAAGTTGATCTTCATTTCGATAATTTGACTTTACTTGGATATATGCACACTGGTAAAATTTCCATGAGGATACATGTACTTTTCTAGCTTTAATGTAGCTACCTTCTTTGACATTTTTTGTATCTCTCTCATTTTCAACATCTCTGCTTCGTTCCTTTCCCATTTCCTTTTGTTTTTCTGAGTCTCGGATGCCTGTTTCTTGGTCCTTTTTTCTGTCCATGATATCTTATGGGAAACTCCACGCACACAGCCGGGAGCCCTTCTCTTTCTTAGTCTCGCTTTTTTTCTTCTCTGTTTCTGATCTGGGCTGGACTCTTCTACTATCTGAACTTGACTCCTCATCCTTGGCGTCTGTCTGACATGTGGTGCACCTAATTTAACAACCCTGGGTGGTGTCGTCATAATAGACTCGAGGCCACCGCGTTGGAATCCTTGCACAACATCTTATAAAGGTTCCTTCTTGGACATACACCACCTGGTGCAATACTCTGGACTGGAAATGGCTACGAAATTGGGGAAACTAGCACTTTGTAACTGAAGTATCTCTGGTAAAAAAAAACTCTTACAAATTGCTCTATAACTCTCAGAAATCGCAAAAGTAACCCTTATGTGTGAATGATCTATGAACTTATAATGAAGGAGATAATCTCTGAAGCAACGGTCACTTAGGTTGGACCCATCGGCGGTATTTATTGCATGGACAAGACAACACCCGTCGTTTCAATCCTCATTAATTGCTGAAAATCTGATCAAATTTCCTTTGAAAATTGTGCACAGGCATCGGTCTCAACCAAGATTTACCAAATCTGGGAAAATCACTGTACTGTTTCCAAATCTAGGGCAACGGATAGCTGTTGTATCTGGATTAACTTCTTGGTAGAAGGTGATGTGACTGGCCCTTTGTCCCTTTCCAAAATCGTCTACATGGCACGGGGAACATCGCATCGCTACGATGTCACACTGCATTGTCCTGAACCAAAAAGTTTCATGCCAAGTTGCTGAAACGCCGCAAGGTTCAAAACTTGTGCAAAATAAAATTTCCTGCTGCAATTCCTCATACTTTAAAGTTTTATTTTTATTTTTAGTGTAGACTACTTATGAGTGCGATGCCTCCTTTCAACTACACTGGACATCTGCATCGCATGGCTCTCTGAGTTAGGGCTGGGAGGTGGAGTGGTTATCACTATAAAGCTTAAGCCTACTACCATTAATCGATGTAGGAACAAGCTCCCCGTTCAGTTTACTGAGCTGAACAACACCTCCGTCTGTGACTTGCTGAATCTGATATGGCCCCAACCAATGTGTCTTGAATTTCCCTGGAAACTTAACAAACTTACTGTCATAAAGGAGCACTAGGTATCCTATCTGAAAAATCTTGCTCTTGATGTGCCTGTCATGCCAAGCTTTTTCTCGTGCCTTCTGCACTTTTTGATGAAATCCTGTGATGAATCTGTCTTCTTCTAAGGTAAGCAGCTGCGCTAATCTGTCATTCATCGTATCTGCATCAGCCATATCGGTAATTTGAGCAATTCTTAAACTGGGAATAATATATTCCATAGGCATAACAGCCTCTTGTCCATACACCAAGCTAAAAGGTGTGTGTCCTGTAAGTTTCTTGCATGTAGTTATATAACCCCATAATACAGCATTAACCCTGAGGTCCCAATCATTTCTTTGGCTATTATAGATCTTAGTAAGAGCATTTTCTAGAATCTTGTTAAAATCCTCCACCGTACCATTAGCTTGTGGGTGGTAGGGAGTGTTCTTATGGTGTTATATCTGAAATTCCTCTGTCAAGGCCTCAATAGTGTTATTCAGAAAATGTGTGCCTTGATCACTCATAAAAATTGTTGGACATCCAAATCTACTAATGATGTTTTCAAAAATGAACCGTGCAACTGTAGCAGCATCACAATTCCTTACTGCTTTGGCCTCTACCCATCTGGTGAGGTATTATGTTCCTATGATGATGTATCTTGTACTAGATCGTTTTCCTGGTGGGTTGATAGGACCCACAAAATCTATAGCCCACTTGTCAAATGCCTACAGCATAATCTATGGTCACAATGGCATTTAATCTCTCCGTGAAGGTTTTCCTACCCTCTGGCAGATATCGTAGCATCTACAAAACTCCTTAGTGTCTTTGTGAAAGGTAGGCCACCATAATCCTGCAGCTAGAATTTTCTGTGCAGTCGGATTTCCTGCGAAATGACCTCTTGCGGTACCTGAATGTGCTTCTCTGATAATGGCCTCTTTCTCGTGTGGCATCACGCATCTGCGTAGGACTTCATCTAGACCTAACTTGTATAATTGTCCCGCGATCAAAGTGAAATCTGCTGCTTTCACAACTAACTGTTTCTTCTACTACTTAGTAAACTCAACTGGTGCCCACCCTGTATTGAGAAAGTGGATAATATCTTCGTAATACTCATCTACGATCTAGATAGAAAACAATTGCGCATTTGGCAAATTATCCTCTAAATTACTTGGTTCTTCTCCTGAGTCTATTCACGATAGATGATCAGGTCCGGCATTTAATTTTCCTGGTTTTACAATAATTTCAAAATAATACTCCTGAAATAAGAGTAACAATCTGCAAATCCTTCCTCCTAATACTGGTTTATTGACCAAATACTTTAAAGCGGAATGGTCAGTGAACATATTGAATGGGGCACCCAGTAGGCAGTGCCTAAAATTCTGTAGAGCATACACCATAGCTAATCCTTCTCTTTTTGTAGTGGTGTATTTCTTTTCTGCGGTAGATAACTTTCTGCTGGAGTACACGATAGGGTGATCAATACCCCCTTCTCCTGGTTGTGTTAAGACAATCCCAGTGTGATGCTAGATACATCCACATGTACATGAAATGGCTTGTTCCAATCTGGGAATACTAAGATAGGTGTTGTAACCATCTTCTCTTTAAGAGTGTCTAAACTTTGTTGGCATTCCTCATTCCATAGGAATTTCACGTCTTTCTTTAACATCTTTTCCATAGGTGCTGTGATCTTTGCATAGCCTTTGATGAATTTTCTATAGTAGCCGGTATGACCAAGCACTGTCCTCAATTGCTTGACTGAGTTGGGTGCTGGAATATTTACAATGATGGCAATCTTTGTAGGGTCTACCTTCAATCCTTGTCTACAAACAATATGACCCCACAAAATACCAAATGGCGCATAGAATATACATTTCTTCAAGTTAAGAGAAATCTAATATTGCCTACATTTCTCTAACATGAGCCTTAAATCTCCTATATGCTTTTAGATTAATCCAAATACAGTCCAATCATCAAAATAGACTTCTAAGAATTTATGGATGTATTCCTTAAATACAACAACTACTACTCTAGAAAAAATAGTTGGTGCATTTTTAAGACCAAAGGGAATTACCGTATACTGGAATGAGCCCCATTCTGTTGCAAAGGTGGTTTTATGTCGATCCTCTGGATGTATTCTTATATAGTGATAGCCTGAAAAGCCATCAGTGAATGATTAGATCTCCTGTCTGCCCACATTTTCTAAAACTTCATCAGTAAAAGGTGTTGGAAATGGGTCATGAAGTGAGGTGTCATTAAATTTGCGCAAATCGACACAAATCATGATTTCTCCTTTAGTTTTCTTTTCCTGCACAACCATGGGACTAACCCATTCACTCTGTTCTAATAGTTCAATAATGCCTGTTGCTAGCATCTTATCAATCTCATCTTTAACTTTTTCTTTATAACAAGGATTTAATCTATATGGACGCTGCTTAATCAGCCTAGCATCCTCTTTCAAAGGTATCTGCATGACTCCCAAATCTCCTACTATTCCCTTCATCTTTGTGAACTTAGTGGGAAATAAGTCCTTATAGTCGTGTAATAGATCTGTGATGTGTCCTACTATTTCATCATCCCAATAGTCTCCAATAGAGGCAAACTTTGGTTCTGTTTCTATGCCAATATTGATCTTTTTAATCTTGATAGGTTTTGTGACAGCTGGAAACTCTAGCTTTGGTCCATCAACTTCACGAGTCCCTTCAGACTCTGGAATGTTGATACTACGAGGATTCTCATCCTCATCACCTGGTTCTTCTCCGAAGTTGTAACACTCTAGCGCATGTTCTAACTGGATAGCCCAATCAGGATGAGTATACACTGATAGGGTACAGTCATCAAATATCTTAGTATTTATAATATCTAGAGCCTGATCAATGCTTGGATACTCAAATTCAAAAGTGAAAGTGAGTAGAAAGCTATCTATCATAATTGGCCATGTAATAGTTCCTCTGCGCAACTCTGTCTCAGTGTACCGGTTCCTTGGGACTATGTCTAAAGTGTGAATGAATAGGTGAACCCATTCATCCTCTGGAATTTCCAACCAACTCTGTTCACAAATCTTAATATGTGACCTGGGGTCACTTTCTCCTATATATTTTTGCTGTAAAGGCTCCTTGTTAGTAGAGAATCTCATGATCGCCATCAGTCTCTTAAAAATCATCCCATGATGCAATATGTTCTTTATGTGCATGCCACCATCTTGCAGGTGTGGCTTTGACTACAAGGTCAATAGTTGCCATCCTCTTCTCATGAGGAATTTATTGCTCAAACTGTTGTAAAAATTCATTGACATCCGCTAAGCCATGAAACAATGGAATATCCTTAACCTCTGTGCCAATCCATCGCAATGACTTAGTCATAAACGCACATCTGTGAGCTGAGACTTCATAAAGTCTATTCTACCAATTTTCTAAGCTAACATCTAAATCTGATGCACATGAGCTGTCGCATCGCCAACTAATATTTCCTTCTACGGTGGGGTTGATATAATCACTTTGGTTAGAAGTCATATAATAGAGGCTTTCCATATTATGGAACTCTTCCTCTGCTCTGGTAGGTTCAATATAACGAAGACCCTGGAAAGGATCCAACAGTGCGATGACTCGAATATGAATATCCTCAAAGGTCATTTGTCTTTTCTTTAAATCGATAATAGCCATGTTATCAATTTCCCAATCAATACCTAGTAAAGCTGGATATGGTCTGTTATTGCCAATGATTTCTATGAATTCAAAGTTTGCAAAGCTGCGAACTCCATCAATATCAACTGGTACTTGCGGTAATCGACCCAGTGGCGATACCCTCTGCCGATTGGCTAGTCACATATGGATAGGTGATCTGGCTAACTTAGGGCTACCCATCTGTTCCCATGTTGCGCTGTGAGTCTCATTTCTCTTCCTGTTCTTGTATGGCCCATAATATTATGAAAATCACGTTGCGTACTGCTCACGGAAGAAGGCTGCTAATACTGGTCTATGATGCACTGAAGCTCTCCGATAGATTTCTCATTTCTTACGAGTTTCAAGCAGCTCTGCAGGAAGGATTGGACACTTCCTATCAACTCATCTTCTTTGCACCTTCCCGATGTGGTATCCTGTGATGTCTACATAGGACTAATGCCACAATGTTGTTGCGGTATGCCCCTACAAGGCAATACCTACGATCTTGATGGTGTAGGTTCAGTAAAGAAAGTTTTAGCTTGCTGAAATGTTTCTTTGTTCTTCTGCAGGTCAAGTGGTGTTGATTTATCAGTGGCTTTATGCACCCACTCCGGACCTGTATTCTTTTTGGCGTCCTGCAATATCCTACTAGTAGAAGCACCACTTTGAGTCACAATATTGACTCTTGGTTCTGGTTCTTTCTTCTGAGCAGCAATAAGCTGAATATTCTGGTTTACTACTATCTTTGGGTCCCTAATATTGGCTATCAAGATAGGACATTCTTCTATAGTATGATCATAGGACTTGCAATATTTACATGTCGTAGTAAGGTTCTGACAATCCATAGCATAATGTCCTATGGCTCCATAGTTGTAACAAATAATCATTCCACGGCCACGTCCAAAGCCTCCACCACGGCCTCATCCTCTGAATCCTCCACCACGGCCATCATGAGATGGTTCATGCTGTAGTCCTGCTGCTAGACCTGATGTCTCTGACTGGACTCTGTAGAAGTCATTTTTTCTCTCTATCATGAGATCATAAGCTCTGCAATTATTTTCATCATGTCCTACTGACTTACAGAAGTTACAGTATAAGTTCTTATGAGTTTGTACACACTTCTGAAGTAAAGGGCATTCCTGTGGTCTATGTCCTCTTGTTCTACAGATTTCACACCATGGCCCTTGATTCTATACTAAGGGGTTAGATTCCCCACTTGCTAGATACTCAACAAATATTGGACAGTTATCTTTAGTATGGCCATGTTCTTTACACTTTGTACACCATAATTCTTGTGCAACCTCTTTTCCTTTCTTAATCTCGTGTAGCTCTAAAGTGATATTGGCTAACTGATTCTGTAAGTTTGTCATACCTGTACTAGTCTCAGCTAGAGGTGAATCCTTTAGCTTCATTGCCATCTCCAATGCTTCATCCTGCATACGGAGTTTTTGCTGCATTAGTGGAAGTCTGATGTGAGGGAGTAGTGCTGCGATGAACCATTCCTTATGCTGCTCCGACGCAAACTCAAATCTAACTTGGTCTATAAGAGCTTTAAATTTCTAATCAAAATCCCATACTGACTCTGTGGGTAACTATTTGATGTATTTAAGTTCTGTAATACATTGTGACTCAGACTAAGGTTTCTTGAATTCCTTAATCATGGAGGTCCTGACCTGTATGAGCGTTCTGGGCTGTGCTGATGTATACTTCATATACCATGTTAAAGCTCTTTCTCTAAGTGTAGTGGCCAACTGGACAAGTTTAGTATTATCATCTTGGATCTGTTTAATGGTCCATATAGCTTCACATAGGAACCAATGCTATTTTGAGTCTTCTGCCCTTGTACCCTTAAAGGTAGGTAATTTCATATCATCCCCCATTTTGTTTCTACGTGGTGGATTCGGATTTGATGTGTTACTACCACCTAGTGGTGTAAATGTAGGTGGTGTAGAGGTAGTATATACTGTGTGTGAACTACTATATGGAGTTCCTGCGGGATTATTCTGAGTCCCGGTTGCTTTCTATGGGGTATAAGGGTGGTAAGGGATACCCCCTACTATTGTTTCTCTATTATTTTGACTATGTTCTCTAGTACTATCTGAACTGTCTTCAAAGAGGGAAGATATGAAATCTACTTTATATTTCTTACCGCTAAGTGCACATCCAATTTCTTCAAAATCACTCCCAAACTCTTGTGACATTACACTTACTTAATTTATTCATCTGAGAATATATCCAATACTCCTTTTTCATTTAATAACATCTTAAGAGACAAATTTAAAGAGTTCAAGTACTTACCACGATATCCTTTGAAGAAGTACCTCTCCGCTTCGTTGAAACTCTTTCTTTGATCAACTGCAAACACTGTAATGAAACCTTCCAGCAAACTCGCAAGCTAGAAGTCTACTACCCGCGAAATTGGATTATCAACGCTCTTCACGGTGTGAATCATCTCCGATGTCTAGACAATGTTCCTTTTCTTCTTGAATACCTGCTCGTCAGTCAACTTTGATAACCAATCGTACAACTCATTTGCATAGGTTACAAAAAATATCACATGCGGGTCTGTGAAGATATGTTTTTGTAACCAATCCTCTATACTAAGCCTAGGACTCTTGTTTTCTTGCATAGCAAATTCTCTTTCCTTAGACTCAACCCACTGGTTAAGTTCTTCTTTAGTAGGATTCCAACAGAACATCAGCTCTTCAATTTGTTCACAACCATCTGTTGGTTTGAGTTGAGAAAGTCCCATTAACGGAACCATTTGTTGGTTTGCTCTCAGTAGACTTGGGTTTACTGTAATGTACCAACTCTTAACAATGTTACTTAGTAGAGGAGCAAAAAACCATGGTGAAGAAGAAATAATAGTTACTTGTCAAACTTTGGTTAAATGTTATAGTATAAGAGTATGACGAAGGGCAAGTAAATGCTAGTTTCTCACGGGATCCAATGGTGTAAAGTGAAGTGATAAAGATCTTCGGCCTAAAATGTGTCCGCTATATAAAGATGCAAGAAGAATAGGTACATGCGATTGTTCGATGAAATATATCGATCAACGGTCATCGATCTAGCTTGATGAAATCTACGGTCATTGTGAACTCTGCCTTGTGAACCTGCACGTTTGATAAAACAAAGGAACCCAGCGGAATTGGGTACGTGTTGCTTGATCCAATGGCTAGGAAATAAAGGTGAATTTCATCGATGATCGTGGGTGGATCTGGAGCAAGAAGTTGCACGGTAGTTGGAGGTAAAGGGCGGTAGTGGAATAGAAACCACTGTACACGTGGTTGATCATGGTGCATTCCAGAGGCCAAAGCAGTTTGGTGGAAACCACCAAAGGGGGGCCTCCAGAGTGGGGTCCTATATAAACAAGGTTGACTTGCTCAAAGATTATTTTATTGGCGCCAGACGAATCAAAAGGACCTGTGTGCTCATCAACCTCTATATTCAAGTTCGAACACATGCAGTCACAGTAACAGGTAAGGCTCAAATGCCCATAATTCATCCATCTAATTACCATTATCGGCTGAATTATGGACCAAGGAAAATATTTGGAAGGGTTTGGTCGTATTTTGGATGACAAAGAAGACTATCTAGTTGATAGGGATAGAGGGGTGTGCGACCCTTTCCTGTCCATAGGAAGTGTATCAGTCAGTAAAGAGAGGTTGTGGCAATACAATTCATAGGGTAACGATGTCTTGAATGTTTGTAAGTTGTTTTCATATTACTTTGCTGTCGAGCAAACCCTGCATTTTCCTGAATTCACAGAATGGTGCGCAGTTAATTATTTCCCTTCTCAGAGAGTCATTGTAAGTAAGTCTATGTCTAGGATACTCTGTCAAATTAATTCCAAGGTCATCCATGAAAACTTAAAGTTTCCCGACAGTTACCCTGACAGTCGTGAACCTGTAAACAAGGCCATTCTTGTTGAATTGTACAAAAATTGTGGAACTGAAGTTCGATGCAAATTCCTGTCTAGCATCTTGAAAGAGGGTCAGTCATTAGATGGTCTTTTCCTACCATACCATGTTTATATTTTTAAAGACAAAGTTCAATTAGTGGTGTCCTTAGTCTATCAAATATTGGGTCTTGATGATGATTGTCACGTAAATGAAGTCATCCTGGGTTTTCTATTAAAAATAAGTTCATTAGGTTTTGGGTCTCAATCAATTCCTGTATTCAATCTAGATGAATACTTGGCAGAAACGATACATCTTCAATCGAGTGAATTCCTGAAGGTCAGATTCTTCAAGTTTTAGACTTATTTGTTGAACATGTTGCTATGTTCAAACGTCACCAAATTACAGTTTTTAAGCACTATGTTTTCTCCAGATTTTCCCAAGCAAATCAACATGTTTGAATTTTCCAATTCAATCATGTCAGAGATTTACAGGATTTTATTTGATGAAGTGTTACCTCGGGTGTTAGAAGAGATGAAATGCATGATGCAACTCTCACCTGAAAATCGATTCGGATATTGGTTTCTGTTCAAGGATTCCACTGTTTTGAGGATATATGGATTTACTGGGGAACCATATAAGTTACCTGCTTTCCTCACTCCTAGAATTTTTGCATTAGAATTTATGAGGCAAATATTGCATTCAGAGGAAGAACATTTTGGGTCCTTCAAAAAATATTAAAATATCAAATTCCCCCTCAAAGTTGGTTCTTTTATTTTCAAAAGTAAAGGTGCCCTGGTGTTTATAGAAAAATTGTTGGGAAGCATGGAATTTCAGAAAGAGCCAAGGGTAAACTATGATCCCCATCATGTAATTTCCCTGAGGAAGCAGGCAAACAAAAACAAGCCATTTGACCACCAAGTTATTGAAGGCCTGAGCAAGACAGACAATTTGTCTCATTTTACGGAAATTCCAAGATCTGATGAAAGTGCAAGTGTTATACCAGTTACAGCATCTCAAGCGATGGAGAGTCCTAATATTTTGTTTAAGACGAGTCTATCTGAAATTAAAAACATGGAGGTGGATGAATATGGGTCACACAAAAAGGAAAAATTGTTTCAAGTTGGTGGAGTTTTAAGTGAAGAGATTTCAGAAGATTTAAAGAGAGTTGCTTTAGTTCCAACAAAATCTGCACAACTAAATCAGTTTTCTTTTAAAAGTATAGATAGTTCAGAATCAAGACCAAGCTTCAAGTCCAAAGAGGAACTCATGGCTACTTATACAGAAAAATGAAAACAGTCCCTAGAAGAGACAAGGAATTTACTCCCGTGGGTAAGGAGTTTAAACAATCCAAAAACTTCCTTGATTTCTGCCAGGGATATAGAAAGAAATACCTTCAAATTGGCCATGGTAAATGATAAAAAGATGTCAGAGATGGAAGTAATATTGGACAATATTAGTGTACCCGACAAGATACAGCTACACAAGCAAACAAGTGACATTATTTATTCAGATCAAAGAAAGCTATGATGAGAATCAATAAGCTACAAATTTTGGTAGATAAGTTAGAGGTTCAGTTAAAACATGAAAAAGTTGAAAATAAGGCCAATGCCATTCAAATTAAAAAGATACAAGCAGATATTATCAGTTCATGAAATGAAAAAGATAACACCCAAGCAATCAGAAGAATGCTGGAAGAAAAGGACAATGCCCTCCAAGTGTTGAAGAAAAAGTTGAAGATCCCAAGCACAGAGCATGTTCAATCATCTGAATTATTTGCATTGCAAAAAGAGAAAGACAAGATCCACCAGGAGATGATGGAAGATAAAGGAAGAGCTATCAAATTACAAGAGGAAAAAGAAAAATGGGAAACTGAACAGAGTGAGCTGATCTCGCAAATCTCCCTGCTGAAAAAGGACCAAAAGAATGAAAAAGAGATCATGGAGGAATTGATAAGTCACACTCCCACTGATGAGGACATGTCTATCGTAAATATTGAGAAACCATGAAATGATTTTTCTGCAGATGATTTGTTAGTACCTATGTCCCAGGTCAGCCTAAAGGATGAAGAAATAAAAGAGTTGAAGGTGGAAAATGAAAAGATCAAGTCTGGGTTAGCCAAAGTAAGTGAGAATAAAAATAAAATATTGCAAGATAGAAATCAGCTACAAAAGAAATTTAATGAATTAAAGTCAAGAAACATCGGAAAAGGTCCTCTCCAAGGAGAGAAGCAAATAATTTGGGACACCTTATCTGTAGAAATTACTAAACTCAGGCACTATTTAAACTTCATTGATGATCAAAGCATATTGATCAACTTGGCCAACCAAAGACTGAAGTTAGTAAATGAAAATATGGAGAGGAAACCCCTCATCACATCCCAGAACACGTTGAATTTTTTAAATTCATTAACATATCAAAAGTTGCATGCTATAGGAGTAAATGACAGAATAGCAATGGTGCTATGGGCTAAAAAGTTTATCCATAAGCATCAGTTAATGAAAACGGTCCAGGACAAAACTGATGAAATGATTTCACGGGTTAATAATTTCAAGCAGGATTTCAAAGAACTATTTGAGGACGGCCTGCCTTCCTTTTGGGACGAGGAAGGTCGAATGTTTTCTCAAGAACAATATCACAGCCTATTAGTTCAAAGCCGCATGGACCATTCCAAATTTGATGATTTGGAAAAAGGTTTGAAAGGGAAAGTTATAGTGGATAAGCTGACAGAGGACTTTGAAATATTACAAAAGTTCCTGATTATCAGGGGAGGATTGCCTAAAGTATCATATGAAGCCTACATGGAGCTAGAAGTGTCAATTCGGGAGATGATCGAATATGATATTCCGAGCAAAGAGGAATGGAGAGCCATAGAGAGATTTGGTAAAACGAAGTACATCCTTCACTCATGAAGACAAGTGTTGCACGCTAAGGAGCTACTTGGACGAGGACATGTTGTCAAGTTGATTTTAACTTAATGATCTGTTAGGATTGAAGCTGTAGTTTATTCCTAGGAGTTAGGAATACAGTTACCAGAATTTGATTAAGCAGTTATTTAGTTATAAATCTTCTTGGAAGATGAATCATTTTATGTATATAAGTGTATCTATTTTACGTGGTGGGGGTTGGAACCCATCGTGTTGTTGAATGATTTTGAAGACATATATTTTTTAATAATAGAGCGAATGCACAAGAATTATCAGAGATTCATGTGTCATTTACATTACAGTCCATATTTCTTTCCTTATGTGATTGTGTTTTCCAGTGTAATACTCCATTCTGTTTTCTTCATTTCTGAAACACAGTGTTGAATGATTAGAATTCATAATGTTTATGCTCTGATCATCGTTTCAGATATTTTATACATTCTTCTACTAAAGTTAATATAGAACTCATCTTTGATGCTCTGTATTAATGGGTTGTTCATTATCTCTTCTGTTTCACCTGAACCAAATGAATGACTATGATGAAATGGTTATCTTGCCTTTGATAAATCTCATGTATATGTCTTTGTGATATTTTTGTGTATATGTGACTCCATTTCCCAATGGTTATGTGTTGTTTCAACCACCTATACAAATATTTGAATGTTGGTTTATATTTGGTCTTGTTAAATCTGTATTGAGAGATCCCTCTTTGGAAGAAAAACCAGTTTCTTTCTAAAGTGGTTTTTGCTGTTACCTTTACAACCTGGGTACATTCTGAGTGCTAACAAATTGGCGCCGTTTCCGGGTAACGAAAGTGCATATCTACCCTGGGAGAACGACAGAGTTGAAGAAAGCTTTCTGTGGGAAAACAGGAATTTTATCAGTAGAAAAGGTTGTATATTTGCCCTGGCGACTCGATTGTAAGACTTTTATAGAACTCAAGGAGTCATTCTAGCTTCGAGAAGACACACGTGAGGTAACTCTGATACCGAAGTCTTGAACAGTTTTGAAGACCCGGAAAAATTGTTTAAAAGAAAAAATAAAGAAAAGTTAAGTTTTCATTTGTTTGGTGCATCATCATCTCAAGATTCTCATATTGATCCAGAATGGGAAGTTAATGCTGGAAAGAGTTTGTTGAGAACTAAATCTGAGTCTGACCTTAAGAATACTGATTTTAATCCTCGTAGGTTAGAATCTTATTTGTTGGATTCCCTCTGGAGAGATTTACAACAAACCACGAAAGTTGAAACATTTACCTCCCAAAATACTCAAAGCTCTTCAGTTCTTGTGAATCCACCTAGACCAATGGAAGCCAGATTTGCTCCCTTGCGTTTGCCTACTTTAATACATGATCTTCCTCAGAATTATTCCCAAATAATTTCTTTATTTAATGGAGAAGGTGACATAACCGCAAAACAACATGTTGCCAAGTTGGAAGATTTCATTGACTTAGAAGAAGTTGATTATCCAGATGTTAAACTGCGTTTATTTGCCCAAAGTTTGTCAGGCGAGGCAAAGAAATGGTTTAAAGATTTGCCAAATGGGTCTATAATGAATTTTCAGGCTTTCCAAAATGCGTTTCTAGATAGGTGAGATGATAAACAAAACCCTTTGCAGCTCTTATCTCAGTATAACAGTCTAAAAAAAGGAGGTTTCTAATCTGTCCATGAATTTTCTAGTAGATTCATGAGGGCTTATAATTCCATTCCGGAGGATATAAAACCTTCTATGGTCATAGACAAATTACACTATACTGGAGCTTTTGATAATGATTTCACATTTTCATTAAGGGAGAGAAAATCAGCAACTCTTTCTGCCATGTTTACATATGCTCTAGAAGTAGAAGCAAATATGATGGCAAGTGGAAAGATGAAACATAGATATTTTGATAGGAGGAAAATGGAAGAAAATTTGCCTTCTGCTTTTTCTTCTACTAATGATATCAAATTTGAAATGATGTTGAAAACCATGGAAAATTTGACGGACAGATTAACTATGGACAATAGGGGGTTCAATAGAGAACAAGCTGATCCTCAAATTAGGAATCCTAATTTCAGGAGACCGAATCCTACTGTTCCTCCCCAAAACCGACAGAGAGACCTGAGAAATCCAAGAAATCAGGAGGAATCCATCCACCATTTCTTGAAAATTATGTCACTGATGAAAAAGATCCCACTGAAAATGAGATTCATCTTTTTGGAGAGCAGGATTCAGAGATATATCTTACTGAAGAAGAACATAACATGTTCAAACAAGAAGGAGGGGATGAAGAATTTGGAAAAGAGACAGAGCAGTATCAAAGGGGTTATTTACACGCTATGGATGATGTGCAGAGGAAAATCAGATTGAGAAATAGGGAAGTTCTCATAAATAAAGGGAAGGAAAACCCAAATCCACCTTCCACTAGTTCTTTGAATGTAGAAAGGGGAAAAGAACTACAAAAAGAGTCTTTTGTAAATAAAGATGTTGAAAATGATGTACAAAGGGATAAAATAGTGAAGCAAATGGCTCCAGTGGATGTGGAAAGAATTGGTTCTGGCTTTAATTTACAAAATGAACTTTCAAAGCTAAAAATCTCTATTCCATTTAATGAGTTATTGAGAAACACAAAATATATAAATATTATCACAAAAATGGTCAAAAGTCAAGAGGAATGACAATCTGACATTTTAGAGTTGAACGATGATAATCTTGCTATTTCGTTCGGGTCAAAGGTTGAAAATTTAGAAAGTGAAGAAGTCCCTCCTTTCTATTTGAGTTTAAATGTGCATGATAAGGTGGTTTACAATGCTATGCTAGACTCAGAAGCATCACATAACCTAATGCCGAAAGGAGTGGTAGAGAGTTTGGGATTGGAAGTGACAAGACCTTATAAAGATTTGTATTCGTTTGATTCTAAAATAATAAAATGCCTTGGTTTGATTAAAGATATGGTGGTAACCCTAAATAAATTGCCATCTAAAACTATAGTCATGGATGTGGTAGTGGAAGATATTCCACCTAAGTTCAGGGTACTATTGTCAAAATCTTGGACTTCCAAGTTGAAAGGTAATTTACAGATGGATATGTCATATGCTATAATTCCCGTTCGAGATGGGAGCAAAAGATTATATAGTGAAAAAAGAACTCCTTATGTAGTAAGCAGTCAAGATAAACCTGAAATTCATCACATATATGCTGTTGATACTGATTTGGGGTCTTCCATTTTCTTTAATGATGCTGTCCCACATGATTTAGAAGCGGCATCGCAGAAGAATTCTGAGGAAAATAAGGAAAAGGAAGTGATGGAATAGGATGCTTTGGAAGCGAAACAAAAAAGGGAGGGCCAGTGGATTATGTACTTTGATGGATCTGCTGCAAAAACAGGTGCCAAAGCCGGTGTGTATATAATTTCTCCTATTCGAGATTTCAAAGCTTTATCATATAAATTAACATTTGAATGCACAAATAATGTGGCAGAATATGAAGCTTTATTACTGGGGTTGCATGCTTTGAAATATTTGGGAGCTCAAAGGATAAAGGTCTTAGGATATTCGGAATTGGTGATAAATCAAGTAAATGAGAGCTATCAAAGCAGGCATCCTCAGATGAGGGCTTATAGAAATGAAGTATGGGATATGTTTGGTAACTTCTTTACAGAGAATACAATTCAGGTAGTTCCCAAACATGAAAATTTGGTAGTTGATTCTTTGGCTGGAGCCGTTGGAAAATTTGAAACCCCTATTGCTGGTTAGAGGGAATACCAGGTGGAAATTGTGAATATACCGTCTATTCCAGATAACTCTAAATATTGGTAGGTATTTGAAGATGACATGCATATCAGAAGGTTTATAGAACTCTCAGGGGAATTTGTAAATACTCCTATTGACACTGAAAATTACAATGATGAGAGTATTCAAGATGATGACGAGGGACCTGATGAAGAAAAGGAAAGCGCTAAAAAGTTAAAGGGAACCTTAGGAGGTAAGGATATTATTCAATTCAAAAATAATTTCATACCAAGAGGTTTGATTCCTTTGGAAAAACTTTTTGATCAGAATGATGTTGCTAAAAATCCAAAAGTAAAGCCTGTTGAGAATGCTGTTGAAGATAGGAATATTGGCACTGAAGAGAATCCTAAGATTATAAAATTATCTAAGAAATTTCCTGAAAAAAGAGAAGGAAGAATATGTGAAATTAATGAAAAAATACACTGATGTATTTGCTTGGAGTTATGAAGACCTTAAGGAGTATGATACATCTATCATACAGCATACTATTCCTATAAATCCTGGAGAGAAACCTTTCGAGTAGAAGCTCAGAAGGATAAACCCTAAGTTGCTTCCTATTATTGAGAGGGAAATTAAAAAGTTATTTGATGCCAATATCATTGTCACTCTAAGGTTTTCAAAATGGGTTGCAAACCTAGTTCCTGTTAGAAAAAAGAACGGAGGATTCAGGCTGTGTATATATTTTCGGAACTTGAATAAAGTCTCTATGAAGGATAATTATCCTCTACCAAATATGGACCATATATTGCAAAAAGTAGTTGGAGCTGAAAGAATTTCAATGTTGGACATTTTTTCTGGTTATAACCAGATCAAAGTATTACCTGAAGATCAAGAAAAAACTTCCTTTACTACACCTTGGGGCACTTTTATGTATGCAAAGATGCCTTTTGGCTTAATGAATGCAGGAGCTACTTTCCAGCGAGCTATGGACATTGCTTTTGAAGGGGAAATCAAGAATTTTGTAGTGATCTACATGGATGATATCACGGTCTATTCAAAATCTGACAAAGAACATCTGCAACATTTAGACAAAGTTTTCGTGAAGTGTAGGAAGTTTGGTATATCGTTGAATCCAAAGAAGTCCAATTTTGCATTGGAAGAAGGAAAGTTGTTGGGCCATATAATATCAAAAGATGGAATAAAAATTGATCCTGAAAGGGTGAGTGCCATTCTGAAAGTAGGTGAACCCAAGAGTAAAAAAGAGATATAATCATTCTTGGGGTAGGTAAATTTTTTTAGAAGGTTTCTGCCAAGTTTTGCTAAGATCTTAATGAATATCACAAATATGTTGAAAAAGGGTCATGAGATAAAATGGAATGTAGAAGCTAGAAAGTATTTTTGGGAAATAAAGAAAGCAATATCAGAGGCCCCTGTGTTGGTGAGTCCAGATTTTACCAAAGATTTCTCAGTGTTTTCATGCACTTTAGAATATACTATAGCAGTAGTTTTATTACAGAAAAATGATGAGAATTTGGAACAGCCCATAGCATTTTTTAGCAAAATTTTGAGGGATGGAGAATTGAAATATGACATTATGGAGAAACAAGCTTATGCCTTATTCAAAGCATTGAAGGATTTCAGAGTGTATATTCTGCATTCACATATAATTGCACATGTTTCAACTGCTGCAGTAAAAGGGATTCTGACACAACCAGATCCAGAAGGCAGAAGAGCGAAATGGATTGCTACATTGTTGGAGTACGATATAGAAATCAAACCCACCAAGTTGGTTAAAGGACAAGGATTAGATAAAATGATGGCTAATTCAAATTGTGAGGCCTTGCAAATTAATTTCCTATCTCACCAAGCTAATCAGTTAGATACAGAAGTGGAAGTAATGGCTGATTTTGGGGCATCTCCATGGTATTCTGATGTTGTATATGTCCTTCGAAATTTACAAGCACCAGAAGGATTGAGTAAGTCAAGGGCCTGGTCCATAAAATTGAAAGCTACTAAGTTTTGTATTTTAAACCAGTATCTTTATTGGAAGGACCCCGAGGGTGTGTTACTAAACTGTCTTTTAGAAAATGAAGCTCAGCATACAGTCAAAGAAATTCATAAGGGGGGTTGTGGAGGACATCAATCTTGGAAAGTGACTGTAAACAAAATTCTAAGAGCAGGCTATTATTGGCCTACATTATTTTCATATGTGTATAAAGAAACAAGAAAGTGTCACCAATGCCAAATTTTTGATGGAAAGAGGAAAGTGCTTCCTCTCCCTTTGAATCCAATAACAGTAGAAGCTCCTTTCTAGCAGTGGGGTTTAGATTTTATTGGCGAAATAAACCCCAATTCATCAGGAGAACACAAATGGATTCTTACAACTACAGATTATTTTACAAAATGGATTGAAGCTATCCCCACCAGAAGAGCCACTGAAACTATAATCATGGAGTTTCTTGAGGAAAATATATTGGCTCGATTCGGGTGTCCCAGAAGAATAGTAACAGACAATGCAGCTGCGTTCAAATCCAGGAAAATGATTGATTTCTGTCACAAGTATCATATTAGCCTCAATCATTCAACTGCCTATTATCCGCAGGGAAATGGGTTAGTTGAATCTTCAAATAAAAGCTTAGTAAGGATCATTAGGAATCTATTAGAGGATAATAAAAGGTCCTAGCACACCAAGCTCAAGTATTCTCTATGGGCTAATAGGACTAGTACCAAAAGAGCGATTGGCATGTCTGCGTTTCAACTAGTGTATGGAACTGAAGGGTTTTTTCCAGCGTCGCTAGGTGTTCCAGTTATGAGATATTTTCAAGATCAGCAGGAAGAACCAAATCACATGCAAAGGAGAATAAATCAGATTATTGAGTTGGAAGAACAAAGAAATAAGGCTTATGACAAGGTGCAGTTACATCAGGAAAAAATGAAAAGTACTTTTGATAGAAGAATCAAAGAAGAACAGTTTCAGATTGATGATTTGGTCTTGAAGTGGGATGCTCCTAAAGAAGAAAAACACGGGAAATTTGATCATATGTGGGTAGGTCCTTATGTTGTTGCTGGTTACAGAGGGCAAAACGCATTTCTGCTGGAATATCCAAATGGGGTTCCTCGGGATAGTAACCCTGTCAATGGAAGGTATCTGAAACATTACATGTCCTAAGGAGGAGGGTAAAATTTGTATTATAGCCTATAAATACTTATTTCCCTTTACAAAGTCAACATGAATGGTAAGCTGAATGTATTTGAAACCCGCAGTGAAGGCCCTAAGATTCAGGAGGCGTACTATTCCTTTCTAAAAAAAAAAACAATATATCTACAAAAAACAAAAGATGAGTTTTCTGGAAGTTACTGTGATAAATTAAAGTCAGGCACCTGGTCTACGAGTTCATTGATACCTCACAGGGAGGATATCATCCCCAGATGGAGCCAGTTGTTAACACCGTTACTTAGCAGAGGAACGAAAAAATATGGTGAAGAAGAAATAATAGTTACTTTTCAAACTTTGGTTAAATGTTATAGTATAAGAGTATGATGAAGGGCAAGTAAACGCTAGTTTCTCACGCGATCCAACAATGTAAAGCAAAGTGATAAAGATCTTCAGCCTATAATGTGTCTGCTATATAAAGATGTGAGAAGAATAGGTACATGCGGGTGTTCGATGAAATATAGAGATCAACGCTCGTCGATCTAGATTGCTGAAATATACGGTCGTCATGAACTCCACCTTGTGAACCTGCACATTTGATAAAACAAAGGAACCCGGTGGAATTGGGTACATGTTGTTTGATCCAACGGCTGGGAAATAAAGTTGAATTACATCGACGATCGTGGGTGGATCCAGAGCGGGAAGTTGCACGGTAGTTGGAGGTAAAGGGAAGTAGCGAAATAGAAACCACTATACACGTGGTTGATCGAGGTGCATTCCGAAGGCCAAAAAAATTTGGTGGAAACTGCCAAAGGGGGGCCTCCGAAGTGCGGTCCTATATAAACAAGGTTGACTTGCTCAAAGATTATTTTATTGGTGCTGGACGAATGAAAAGGACCTACGTGCTCGTCAACCTCTATAGTAAATTTCGAACCCACGCAACCACAGTAAGAGGTAAGGCTCAAACGCCCATAATTCATCCATCTAATTACCATTATCGACTGAATTATGGACCAACAAAAAGATTTGGAAGGGTTTAGTCGTATTTTGGATGATGAAGAAGACTATCTGGTTGATAGGGACAAAGGGGTGTGTGACCCTTTCCTGTCCATAGGAAGTGTATCAGTCAGTAAAGAGAGGTTGTGGAAATACAATTCGCAGGATAGTGATGTCCTGAATGTTTGTAAGTCATTTTTATATTACTTTGCTGTCGAGCAAACCCTGCATTTTCCCGAATTCGCAGAATGGTGCGTAGTTAATTCTGTCCCTTCTGAGAGAGTCATTGTAAGTAAGTCTATATCTAGGATACTCTGTCAAATTAATGCCAAGTTCATCCGTGAAAACCCTAAACTTGCCTAACAGTTACCCTGACAGTCGTGAACCTGTAAACGAGGCCATTCTTGCTGAATTGTACAAAAATTGTGGAACCGAAGTTCGTTGCAAATTCCTGTCGAGCGTCTTGAAAGAGGGTTAGTCGTTATATGGTATTTTCCTGCCATACCATGTTTATATTTTTAAAGATGAAGTTCAATTAGGGGTGTCCTTAGTCTGTGAAATCTTGGGTCTTGATGATGATTGTCACGTAAATGAAGTCATCCTGGATTTTTTATTAAAAATAAGTTCATTAGGTTCTGCGTCTCAGTCAATTCCTGTATTCAATCTAGATGAATACTTGGAAGAAACGATACATCTTCAATTGAGTGAATTCCTGAAGGTCATATTCTTCAAGTTTCAGACTTATTTGTTGAACATGTTGCTATGTTCAAATGTCACCAAATTACAGTTTTTAAGCACTATGTTTTCTCCAGATTTTCCCAAGCAAATCAGCATGTTTGAATTTGCCAATTCAATCATGTCAAAGATTTACAGGATGTTATTTGATGAACTGCTACCCTGGGTCTTAGAAGAGATGAAATGCATGATGCATCCCTCACCTGAAAATCGAGTCGAAGATTGGTTTCTATTCAAGGATTCCACTGTTTTGAGGATATATGGATTTACTGGGGAACCATATAAGTTACCTTCTTTCCTCACTCCTAGAATTTTTGCATTAGAATTTATGAGGCAAAGATTGCATTCAGAGGAAGACCATTTTGGGGCCTTCAAAAAATCTTCAAATATCAAATTCCCCCTCAAAGTTGGATCTTTTATTTTCAAAAGTAAAGGTGCCCCAGTGTTTATAGAAAAATTGTTGGGAAGCATGGAATTTAAAAAAGAGCCAAGGGTAAATTATGATCCCCATCAGGTAATTTCCCTGAGGAAGTAGGAAAACAAAAACAAGCCATTTGAGCACCAAGTTATTGAAGGCTTGAGCGAGACAGCCAATTTGTTTCATTTTACGGAAATTCCAAGATCTGATGAAAGTGCAAGTGTTATACCAGTTACAACATCTCAAGAGATGGAGAGTCCTAATATTTTGATTAAGAGGAGTCTGTCCAAAATTAAAAACATGGAGGTGGATGAAGATGGGTCACACAAAAAGGAAAAATTGTTTCAAGTTGGTGGAGTTTTAAGTGAAGAGATTTCAGAAGATTTAAAGAGAGTTGCTTTAGTTCCAACAAAATCTATACAGGTAAATCAATTTTCTTTTAAAATTAAAGATAGTTCAGAATCAAGCCCAAGCTTCAAGTCCAAAGAGGAACTCATGGCCAGTTATATGAAAAAATGAAAACAGTCCCTAGAAGAGACAAGGAATTTACTCCCGCGGGTAAGGAGTCTAAACAATCCAAAAAATTCCTTGATTTCTACCAGGGATATAGAAAGAAATACCTTCAAATTGGCCATGGTAAATGATAAAAAGATGTCAGAGATGGAAGTAAGATTGGACAAGATTAGTGTACCTGACAAGATACATATACACAAGCAAACAAGTGACATTATTTATTCATATCTATTGCAAGCTATGATGAGAATCAATAAGCTAAAAATTTTGGTAGATAAGTTAGAGGTTCAGTGAAAACATGAAAAAGTTGAAAATAAGGTGAATGCCATTCAAATTAAAAAGCTACAAGCAGATATTATCAGTTCATGAAATGAAAAAGATAACACCCAAGCTATCAGAAGAATGCTAGAAGAAAAGGACAATGCCCTCCCAGTGTTGAAGAAAAAGTTGAAGATCCCAAGCATAGAGCATGTTCAATCATCCGAATTATTGGCATTGCAAGAAGAGAAAGACAAGATCCACCAGGAGATGATGGAACATAAAGGAAGAGCTATCAAATTATAAGAGGAAAAAGACAAATGGGAAACTGAACGGAGTGAGCTAATATCGCAAATCTCCCTGCTGAAAAAGGACCAAAATGATGAAAAAGAGATCATGGAGGAATTGATGAGTCAGACTCCCACTGATGAGGACTTGTCTATTGTAAATATTGAGAAACCATTAAATGATTTTTCTGCAGATGATTTGTTAGTACCTATGTCCCAGGTCAGCCTAAAGGATGAAGAAATAAAAGAGTTGAAGGTGGAAAATGAAAAGATCAAGTCCGAGTTAGCCAAAGTAAGTGAGAATAAAAATAAAATATTGCAAGATAGAAATCAGCTACAAAATAAATTTAATGAATTAAAGGAAAGAAACATCGGAAAAGGTCCTCTCCAGGGAGCGAAGCACATAATTTGGGACACCTTATCTGTAGAAATTACTAAATTTAGGCACTATTTAAACTTCATTGATGATCAAAGCATATTGATCAACTTGGCCAACCAAAAACTAAAGTTAGTAAATGAAAATATGGAGAGGAAACCCCTCCTCACATCCCAGAATGCATTGAATTTTTTAAATTCATTATTATATTAAAAGTTGCATGATATAGGAGTAAAGGACAAAATAGCAATGGTGCTATGGGCTAAAAAGTTTATCCATAAGCATCAATTAATGAAAACGGTCCAGGACAAAACTGATGAAATAATTTCACAGGTTAATAATTTCAAGCAGGATTTCAAAGAACTATTTGAGGACGGCCTTCCTTCCTTTTGGGACAAGGAAAGTCGAACGTTTTCTCAAGAACAATATCACAACCTATTAGTTCAAAGTCTCATGGACCATTCCAAATTTGATGATTTGGAAAAAGGTTTGACAGGGAAAGTTATAGTGGATAAGCTGACAGAGGACTTTGAAATATTACAAAAGTTCCTGATTATCAGGGGAGGATTGCCTAAAGTATCATATGAAGCCTACATGGAGCTAGAAGTGTCAATTCAGGAGATGATCGAATATGATATTCTGAGCACGGAGCAATGGAGAGCCATAGAGAGATTCGGGAAAACGAAGTAAATCCTTCACTCATGAAGACAGGTGTTGTGCGCTAAGGAGCTACTTGGACGAGGACATGTTGTCAAGTTGATTTTAACTTAATGATCTATTAGGATCGAAGCTGTAGTTTATTCCTAGGAGTTAGGAATATAGTTACTAGACTTTGATTAAGTAGTTATTCAGTTATAAATCTTCTTGGAAGATGAATCATTTTATGTATATAAGTGCATCTATTTTATGTGGTGGGGGTTGGAACCCATTGTGTTATTGAATGATTTTGAGGACATATATTTTTGAATAATAGAGCAAATGCATAATTGTTGTCGCCCGAAACTGGCACGCGGGTGCCGAAAGCCCAAGCCGCGGGTGTGCCGGCCCGGCGACAACCTCTCTCTCGAGAGGCCAATGTCACCACAACTTCTCTCTCCTCGCTTCAGGCTGGCTCTTCTCCAGCTCTAGGGGGGTTTCCCTAAGTTCGGATCTCTAAGGCAGGTGCAGTTGAGGGCAGGGTGATCTGAAGAGGCTTCCTTAGAGAAACTTGGGTAGCAGAAAGGAAAATAAGTCGGATTGATGGGCAGGAAGGGAAGGGAGGATCAGTCCTCGAGGGAAAGGCCAGTTCCAGTATCAGATGGGCGAATGGAGTCAGAAGGGGAATCAGAAAGGCTTTGTGTTTTGCAGAAGGGAGATCAGGCTGGTCCGCTCCATAATCACAGGCCAGGAGAATGGTAGTATTACTGACTACTTTCCATTACTCCTAGACCTCCGAGAACATAACGGAGACAAGCAACTTGGCAGCCGCAAATGCTTGCCCAACGTGCTAGATTGTTAGCCTTCTATGCCGGATTAGTCTACAACTTAAAAAAACACAAGATTACCACTGAAAGACCCAACATGTCCAAAAGGCTCAATGATGAATTTCTTTATTAACTCTGGGGAAAAATCCTCCCAGCCCAAAAAATTTCCATCCCCTTTCCTTTTTTTTACAATGAAGAGCTATTCTCTTATAAGCCCAAAAAGGCTCTCCAAAATGTCTAAAAAATAAAATGTAATAAAATAATAAAAATAAGAAAAAAGTGGTTTTAGATCCACTTTTCTCTCCTAAGCAAATATGTGACCAATTTTTTATTAAATGGAACTCATGCTTTGACTAATTATTACATGTCCAAGAAACTACACGTAACCCCAACAGGACTCAACTTCTCTGGCGGTGGAAATCCGATCAGATATTTGTCATTCAATAAAGTGGGTCATTTGGTGAATCATCCATTTGCTACCAGATTCAAAACGTGGCAACAAGATACTGTAAACCCACGAACTGCAATTGTAATCAGTGTTTAATGAAGATGTGGGTGATGGGGTGGACAGACGTTCCTCACAACTCCACGTGGTGAACCCGATTCCACTAACAACCCGTGAGTTGCTCCATCGCCTCGTTGATTCGGTGGATAGACGCTAATACGGAGAGTTCGAGTAACTTGTTTCCAAGAGGAACGTGGAGACAAGTAGATTTCCACTCGGCTGCCAAAGAAAAGACTTGTGATCTCCGATTAAATTCTACACCAGTCATACCTAGCTGAACACCGAGCTCACCATTTTCCATTATGCGCTGAGTGGTTGTCAAATTTAATGGCGGATGATTAAGCTCGGCTGCAAAACGTGGCCCTTTAATTTTTAATGACTCAACCCATGAGCTGCCCGAACGTTTAGCTGCCAAAGAAAATCAGGATGCTGCTCCCAACTCCACGATTCAGGTGATAACTGTGAGGGTTGCTAATGCGTGGTGGATTCTTGTGCTACTGAACCCCTAGCTCTCCAAACTCCACAAGAGCCCTCGACCTCAGGGACTAAATGGCGATTTTATAAAATCGATTTGTGACTGCGTGGTCTTCTGTAAACTGTAAATGCGCCCCTCTAAAGCATCAATCTCCTCTCGTGAAGTTCTTTTCTTAGCTGCTCCATCTCGATTTGGTTCAACAATCACAATCCTCAAAGTTTTGCACACTAGATGCATGGTAACAAACAAATCGTTCAACAATTGCTGATGTTCTGACCTATCATTACAAGTAACTGGAAGGTAGAACTCAATAACATAGTCATCATTTCCAGTATAAGTGCTCTGCAAATGAACACCAACAGCCGCATTCAGGTCAAACATTCGTGCATAATGCACAGGGGGTATTCCATAATATTGAAGCTTTTCACATCACTTGAAAAGTATGGTTGGTTGGAGGCAAATGATTTTCCTGGAACTCCCTGGCCTACCTCCAAATGGTATTCAGAGCAAGCAGCCCGGTAACCTAATAAGGGACTATCTGTCACATAATATACCATATGCTGAATTGACAAGCATGTTCGTCCTGTGTTCTTATTTAAAATTTTATAGCTCTTTTTACTCGAGTTCTCATCAACTGCGAGATTTGAATGTCTGCATGGAATCCACGTCTGAGCTAGTGGCAGTTTGTGAGTCTCGCAAACTGCTGTCACAACTTCTAATATCTCATCTAGAACAGCAAGACGGTACCGACAAGTAATCTGTGATCTGGGATGATCCCATACCTCTCGGGAATTTAAATTCACAGTCTGCAGCTTATCCAGGAGCTCTGATCCAATGTGCTAACAGGTAGTCCCAAGTTGTTCTTGCTGGAAACCCCATTGTCCAAGAAGAACCGCTCTTGCCTTTTCAAAGCTAACAATAAATTCCAGCCGTTTGCGTATAGCACTACTCAGTATGAGCTCGTCCATTGATGTCTTTGGAACAACCTTGTCTGTGAATGACTTCATCTGCACTGCCAATAAATCTGAAGTTATCTCCAGTTATCCTGCATAACCGGTTATCTCCATATTTTTTAGCAATAATATTAGCATTTCGGCCATGGACTGAATGGTCTAATTTGTATATTTGAACAGTTTTCTTCACTTCCCTTCACCTTTTGTTTGGCACTCTGTTTTAAATACAAGACCACAGTCTTCAATAAGGGCATACTTTTCCACTATGTGTTAGAATCTGCACTTTTACTCAAGCAGTCATGATACTGCTGCTTTGTTGATATCCCTGTCAAATTCGGGGTAACACATAATAATTATCAAAGATTCATGTGTCATTTACATTAGAGTCCGTATTTCTTTCCTTATGTGATTGTTTTTTCCAGTGTAACACTCCATTCTGTTTTCTTCATTTCTAAAACACAGTGTTGAATGATTAGAATTCATAATGTTTATGCTATGATCATTGTTCCAGATATTTTATACATTCTTCTACTAAAGTTAATATAGAACTTATATTTGATGCTTTGTATTAATGGGTTGTTCATTATCTCTTCTCTTTCACCTAAACCAAATGAATGACTGTGATAAAATAGTTATCTTGCCTTTGATAAATCTCATGTATATGTCTTTGTGATATTTTTGTGTATATGTGACTCCATTGTCCAATGGTTATGTGTTTTTTCAACCACCTATACAAATATTTGAATGTTGGTTTATATCTGGTCTTGTTAAATCTGTATTGAGAGATCCCTCTATGGAAGAAAAACAAGTTTCTTTCTAAAGTGGTTTTTGCTGTTACCTTTGGGATTTACCTTTAAAACCTGGGTACATTCTCAGTGCTAACACCAACAAAACCCCTAGCTCACTGGCCCTTTCGGTGACAGACCACAGAACGACCTGAAGTCTCACCCGAAGTGATCCTAGATGGGGTGGCTGAAGACTTAGGTGTCCTCAACCAGGTTCTGGAGCATCCTACGTTCTCCTTACTCTACTTAACCGGTTGAGTCTCTCTATAAACATTGTATCTCTCTTTCGAGCAGAATCTGCTATGACACTAACTCTTATCGCATCGCGTCTTCTAGGACGATGTCCAAACTTTCTCTTCTACTTTACTCTTTACCTGCGATATCCCACACCACGGCTCCTCCAATAGTGAGATATCACCTTTCTGTGCTATGATAGTTTCTCTAGTAAGACTGAATAGGACTCTCCAACTCTCAAGGTCCAACGGATTTCCCTCTGCTTATAGTAGCTTAGTTAACCTTCATCAAGGTAATAAATGACTTCACTTAACCTCTATAGTCTAACATGCTTGACATCTATTGCGCTCAACTTGCTGAACTAAATATACATAAGTCACTTAACACTGTAACTGTTACATTCTGAATCAAGCACTAATAAACTCATATGCAGAATACTTAACACATCCAACTCACATTTAACCTTCTACGTTACTGTAAACTGAAGGATAGCATACATAGCTTCATTAAATGTTAGCGAAGCTGATGTAATGGATAGCAGATAACAAGTAAGTAAAGCACAATCACATGAACAGTTGCACCACACATGGATTTTATGTGGTTCACTTCCAGGGAGGAACCTACATCCACAGGAACTATGTTTATATTATATCTGGAGAGAGTACACACAGTTCCACTGCAACCTATTATGCAGCTTGAGATCTTCTGGGAAACTCCGCGTTCTCAGCTGGGAGCCCTTCTCTCTTAGATCTCTTCTCTTTCTATTCTGCTTTCTTCTTACAATATATTCTTTCTCTCTCTCTCTCTCTCTCAATCCCTGCGGATTGTTACATTCATGCTCAAGGATTTGGCTACTGGTTACAGTAAGAAAACTACAGACTAAATACAAAACCTGAGCTCGACTCTTTCTCAAGATCTTACAATACAGATGACTAAACAACTAGCTACTGACTAACTGGCTAACCAACTGACCAACCTTTCACAATAAAAAATATATGCTTAAATAGGTGGCCCAAAGGTCTCACCCTTACACAAAACTGTGGGCCTATCCTGACAATAACCCAAAAACCCTAACTATGACAGTCGGCCTATCTGTACTTTGAACTGCCACTTCCTGTCACACCACAGCTTTCTGCAGTCTTCCATGATTTTGGTGTTGAACGCAGGTATGGGTGTCGCTTCCTCGATCGCTCCCATTTCGTCCTTTGTCTTCAATACCTCGGCCCATTTCTCCTTTTCCTTTATGAGGGTAGTTGATTGCTCCTGTCTTTGCCGCTTCCTTAAGTGCAGTGGTTGAGCTCTCTCTTCTTAACCGCTTCAGGTACTGTTTCTTTTGACTTTCTTGTCCCGATTTAGCAGCTTTTCCTGTATTTGCGGGGCCCTGATCCAACAATAATGTGTCCCAAACTATGTGCTTTGCTCCCTGGAGAGGACCCTTTCCTATGTTCCTTTCTTTCAATTCATTAAATTTCTTCTGTAGCTGATTTTTATCTTGCAATATCTTATTCTTATTTTCAGTTACTTTGGCTAGCTCAGATTTGACTTTTTCATTTTCATCCTTTAATTCTATTATCTCTTCATCTTTCAGGCTGACTTGGGACATGGGCACTAGTAGGTCATCTGCAGAAAATCATTTAAAGGTTTTTCAATATTCACAATAGTTAAGTCCTCTTCAGTGGGAGTCTGGCTCATTAGTTCCTCCATGATTTATTTTTCTTCATTTTGATCCATTTTCAGCAGTGAAATCTGTGCTATTAACTCATTCTGTTCTGCTTGCCACTTATCCTTTTATTCTTGTAATTTTACATATTTTCCTTTATACTCCATCATATCCTGATGAATCCCATCCTTTTTCTTCTTGTAATGCTAATAATTTGGATGATTGAACATGTTATGTACTTGGGATCTTCAACCTTTTCTTCAATACCTGGAGGGAGTTGTCTTTTTCTTCTAGGAGTCTTTTGATTGCCTGGGTGTTACCTGTTTCATTTCCTGAGCTTATGATGTCTTATTGCATCTTTTTTATTTGAATGGAATTAGCCTTATTTTCAACTTTCTCATGTTTTAAATGAACTTCCAATTTGTCTACCAAAACTTGTAATTTATTAACTCTCACCATACCATGCAATAAATATGAATAAATAATGTCTCTCGTTCATTTATGTAACTGTATTTTATCTGGTACACTAATCTTGTCTAACCTCACTTCCATTTTTGACATCTTCTTATCACTCACCATAGCCAATTTAAAAGTATTTCTTTCTACGTCCCGGGTAGAAATCAAGAAAGATTTTGGATTGTTTAAACTTCTCACCCGCGGGAGTAGATTCCTTGTTTTTTCTAGGGACTGATTTTGCTTCTCCACATAACTAGTCATGATCTCTTCTTTAGAATTGAAAACTGGGCCTGATTCTGTATTATCTACACCTTCAAAAGAAAATTGACTCACATGTACAGACTTTGCAGGAACCAAAGCAACTCTTTTTAAATCATCTGAAATAATTGCACTTAAAACTTTATCATCTTGAAACAACTTGGCCTTTTTATGTGAACCATCATCATCTATCAGCATACTTTCAACTCTAGAAAGATTTCTTTTAACTAAAATATTAGAAACATTTGTCACTTGAGGTACTGCAACTAGTCTACTGCTTGTATTTTGATTAGATCCTGGAATTTCCATAAAGTGAAGCAAATTGGATACTTCATTCAGACCTTCAATAACTTGATGGTCCAATGGATTATTTTTGTTAGCTTGTTTTCTCAGGTAAATTATATGATAAGGGTCATAATTTACCCTTTTCTCCCTTTGAAAATCCATGCTTTCCAACAATTTCTGTATGGACACCAAAGCACCTTTATTTTTAAAAATAAAAGAGCCAACTTTAAGAGGGAACTTGATATTGGAAGATTTCTTAAAATCCCCAAAGTGTTCTTCTTCTGCATGCACTCTCTGTCTCATATACTCCAATGCAAAAACTCTGGGAGTAAGGAAAGCAGGAAGCCTATAAGGCTCTTGAGTAAAACCATATATTCTCAAAATGGTGAAATCCTTATAAAAAAAACCAATCTCTGACCCTATCCTCAGGCGAGGATTGCATCATGCTTTTCATTTCTTCTAATACCCATGGTAACACTTCATCAAACAGCATCTTATATATTTCTGACATGATAGAATTTTCAAATTCAAACATGTTGATTTGCTTGGGAAAATCTGAAGAGAATATGGTACTTAAGAACTGTAACTCAGTGATATTCGAACATAGTAACATGTTCAACAAATAAGTTTGAAACTTAAAAAAGCTGAGTTTTGGAAACTCACTCAATTGGAGTTGTATAGCTTCTGCTAGATACTCATCTAAACTGAAGACATGAACTGACTGAGACTCAGGACTCATCGAACTCATTTTTAATAGGAAGCCCAAGATGACATCATTGACATGACAGTCGTCATCTAGATAAAAGACTTGACATACTAAGGACACAACTAATTGAACTTCATATCTGAAAATGTGAACAGGATATGGCAGAAAAAGGCCATCTAGTGACTGACCTTCTGTTGCAGCTGCAACATTTTCCCAAAATTCAAAAAATTTCAGGACCCTCCTTTTGCTCATATTGGTTTGATTTTATTCTTTAATTTGATTTAATGATTCTTTAGAAAAGCTTTTCCTAATGCCTGAAATGATCCACCACATGTTTAAGTTTGCCTTTGCCTTTGAATGCATTTTTCAAGTGTTTGAGTCGGAAGTTTATTTGCTTGCGCTCCCGCCGTTGCGGAGAAATAATAAGCTTTAGCTTCGATATTTTTCTTCGACACTTTTTGTATCAATCGGTTGACTTTTGGTTTCACGATGGAACATCTTGTTACTACTTTCTCCACAGTTGCGGATGGAAGATTACAAAGTTCCCCGATAATGCATTGAATTTTCAAACCTCGCTTTGTTCTTTCCTTGAACCTTAAGTTTTGGGCTTCCGCCGTTGCGGTTGGAAAAAGCACTATCTTTTTGGTCATTTAATTGATTTTTTTTTCTCCAATTTAGATTTTTGCCTATTGCAGAATGTCATGTCCTTTATTGTCTCCGCCATTGCGGCTCCTTATCCCGCTATTACTCCGACAATTAGTCTTGTGAGCTTCGATGCGTTATTGACTTCTCTTGGATGTTTCTAGGTGGTTCTCCTAGTTGTTCCACCACCCGACATTGCAGGAGGAGATGTTCTTGTGACCTCCAATCCTTGTGCTTCTCCTGTCCATTTTTTTCATCGCTTATGGTTGACCATATATATATATATATATATGGGGTCGAGCATGTTGATTATTCTATTACTATTTTGGACTATTGTGCACTGTCGATTTCATGCGTGGTCATTCCGCTTGAGCTCGGTTGGACCCCCATTGTCGGTGTACCCTCGTTTCCAGGTGGCTCAACCGTGGAAGCTTAATAGTCCTCTTCCCACTGGTCATGCAGTAGTGCCAGGTAGGCTCTTATATGCATTATCCCATTTTGTTCAAGCGTTTTGATGATTGTTCCACGGTTAGGTTTTTTAAAGGCCGTTTTCCTTTGGCCCCATCATTTACATGTATATATGCTGAGGGGGAATAGCGTAACTATCATTGGGGAGTTTTTATGGCCGACGGGGTAATTTTCCTCCACAGCCGTTATGTGTTCGACCCTGCGCTTGGTGGTTGGGGAAATTGGTGCATACGGCCATTACGTTGTCTACACCGGTCTGCCCTGTATTACGATAGAACGTTAGGAGAAGGTTTTTCATGGCCTCCCTGTGAGTATTGGACTGGTTTCCCCTCTCATGTTTCCTGCATCCTTAAACCATGTCATGTTTACCCCACTGTTTCGAAGCGACCCGGTTCACGGTTGATGTCGAACCCGAGTCGGTCCGGGGGAGTGTATCACTGCACAGCGTTATATTGACCATAGATTTCATGGATAGTATTTTAGTTGAGACATCCCATTCAGTATTTTGAATAGGTACCCCTTTCGTTCTACGCAGCGCAGTAGTCATGGTGCCCACATAGAGCCCGAGGTCTCTTCATCCTAATGTAGATTTTGTTTCTCACTTAAATTTTGTTAGTTAAGCCATTTTTAGTGGTAGACACAAGTATTTGCATGCACATATTTGCTTCATTTAATTAATTGCCATCATGGTATACACAAATGAGGTAAAAAAAAATTCATTGTTATTTTAATCTCTGCAAATTATCCAGAAATATCCTAACAATGACAATTTTATACGTTACAGGAAGATTCCGAACTCAAAATGTCAAAGCGCCAAAAGAAGAAGGCCCCTGTGGTCGAAGAGGATCCCGACATAGAAGTCATTACCAAGACCGAATACATTTATGAAGATACCAAATGTATAACTGGTGTCGAGCCTAAGTATCAGTGGGGAGACATCTATAGGTTGATCACGCACCAAGAGGTACCCGATATAGGCTTTGAGGAAGAGGGAATATATGCCAATATAGAAAGGTATTCACTAATGAACATTGCTACAAGACTTGATCTCTTTCCATGCTCTGAAGTAATTGGGTGGATTCTGCCTAGGGCAGATGTAACCACCATGATCCTTGAGAATGCTGACAAACAAGGCTATGCTTCCTATAGCCCAGGATATGTCGCCCTGGCCTACCACTTGCCAGAAGCACAAATATTTTTGTCTAAGGATTGGATGAGAAACCTCAAAATGGATCTCGTCGAGAACCTTAAGAGAATGTTGATGCCTGGAAGAAACTTTAGAACCAGGCCAATGAGAGAATATGACACTTTGAGCTTAAGGACCCCATATAGGTTCATTACCTTAATGCTCAATAGAACTTTTGGGAGAGCTCATGGAAAAAGCTTCAAATTGGAGTGGATTCCAATTATTTTTTTACGTCGTGACAGAGGGGACCATTTTCAACTGGGCCAACATAGTGTCAAATAGTCTTTCAGCTTGCTTGGCCTTAGCCTTGGCAGGAGTGTGCCAAAAGAGGTCATAATTTTACATGAGATCTATACTTGTTGACTGCATACTATGAAATCAACCTTTCCCCCACCTAAGGTGCATCTGGGACAGGGAAAGGATGCATGTTCACTCCGCATATAAGCCACCATGGGCTCATAAGTACCACAGTCACTACCGAGAAGTATATGAACATTTTATCATGCCATTGTATACCCTCATTTTCCTGAAAGAATGTGACTGCATGTCTGAAGAGGCACTACAGGTAATTGAAGAATATGTGGATTATTACCTGACTGAGGATGGGCTCTAATTCAAAATGTTCGAGGGTTCCAGAGCACCCTCCCTACTACCCAAATATGCCACAAACTACATCGTTCATAAAGAGGAAGTTAGGCAAGTCTTCCTCAATGGCATAGGAAGCTTTTTATTTGAACACAAGAAGGCTGCTTATCCCCCTTTCCCTTTCAAGTTGGGGAGTTACAAGTTTACTAGAGTCAAGAAGGCAAATGAGTTCGTGGAGGAGTTGGAAAAGTCTCATTTTGGGGAAATTCCCTTCCACAGAAATGACTCCCACAACAAAGTGACTGAACACTGCAAAGAGAACAATGTACATTTCGAATATACTCACCATTGGGACAGAGAAGAGTCCGTCTTCCGCAGTGCATTGAACTTGACGGCCTTGAGGAGAAGGTTAAAAAACAAGATCACAACCAAAGGTGGGAAGGGGCAGGATGAACAAGCAAAAGCTGATGAAGAAACCAAGAAAAGAAACGAAGAAGCCCAAAGGTTAGCCCAAGAAGCTGAAGGGTGGCTGAAGGGAGAAGAGGAAGAAAAATGAAGAGCTGCACAAGAGGCAACCAAAAAAGTAGAGGAAGATGCAAGAATTGAAGAAGAAGAAAAGAAAAGGTAGCTTGATGAGGAGCTTCGAAAACAGGAGGCAGAAAGGATGAAGTTGACCCAGACAGAGACAGGACAGTCAGCCTCTGACATTTAGACCCAGGACGTAGAGAACCCCAAGGTTCAAGACCCAGAAGTACCTGCTGGCAGCATGCTTGGACAGACTATGGCCGCAACACTTAAACTGGTCCCCTTTGAACAGAATATAGGGGAATAAATCCCTGATTTTAATACTATCTTCTATGACAAGGAAAGAAAGAGGATAGTGAAGAGAACTGAATAGAAGGTAGAAACAAGAGGTTTGTCTGGGAAGATGATAATTGATACGACCGTTGTATATGGAACAAACCGAGATCCCAAAATCACTATTGGAGCAGGAGTTGTATTGATCCACACTTCGAAGGACAATGTGGACAAGATAACGACAGATCTGGAGAAAACTAAGAAGTCTTCTTCTCAACTGAAAGACACATTGAAAAAAGAGAGAGAAGAAAGCAGCAAGTTGAAGGGAAAATTTGAAGACGTGCAAAAGGAGATGAAGTCTTCAAAGGCTGAACTGTAGGTTATCCAAGTAGAGAGAATATCTATGGAGACTGCACAAGAATGTCTAGAAAAAATACAACAAGAATATCAGGAGTTAAGGGCAGAGAAAGAACAATTGCTAGGAAAAATAGAGGATCTGGAGCTGCATAAGACCGCCTTGGAGGTGGATAAGAGGCAATCTCAGGAACAAGAGACAAAACTTCAAGAGGAAATTACCTCACTAACAACAGCTTTAGAGGAAGAAAAAGAGTAGCATGTGGATCTCCAACCTTTCAAGGAACATGTGGTGGCACAAAAGGCCAAGATGCTTCAGCTACAAACTGCCATAGAACAGGAAAGATACAAAGTGTTGCAAATAGATGGTTGATTGGAGGAGATTCTGGAGAGCTCCTCATATTTTGTTGATCGGTCTTAGGACATCCTGGAAGTCCTGATGGAAAGGATAACAAGGCTACAGAATGATTAGGAAATTCCTGCAGAGCTGCCCTCGAAAGATAGACAGGCCCTAAAGAAGGATTATGACTTATTGGAGTTTTCTATTAACACAGCCGAGGAATTCAAGAAGGCTGTTAGAAAAATGAAAGGGGCATGTACAGAATTATTCAGGAGGATCCTGATTACCTATAACCGATGCCAAGTAGAAGATGAGTAGAGAATAGAGGCTTTTTCGGACCACAACTTGTTTGTGGAAATTTTGTAGAAAAGGTACCAAGAGGAGGAAGGAAAAATACAGCACATTAAAGCTCTTGATGACTAGAATTTAAGGAATGAAGTAGATCATTCCACGATCAATGTGCAGCTATTAGAGGATCAACTTCGTTTGAGTGCGGACAGACTTGAAGCCATCAAGAACCAGGCCGTGAAGTTCAAGATAAACATTCATTTTTTGGAACCTTCTAAGTTTGAAGGAATCGCCTCAGAGGCTTTAGCTTGGAAGAAATTTCTGAATGCTCAAGTGGGGTGCTCCTCATGAATGATTGTTCACTTTTGTAATATGTAACAATTTTCTAAACACTTGATGAAATTAAAATTTTGGGAGGCAAAGAGTTGAGGAAGCCCAAAGGTTATTTGTGGGCAACCCAACAATCTCATCCTTTTGGTATAAATATAGAATACTTAGGAGAACAAGGGGATTTTTCCCAAGAAGACAAGAAAAGGGATATTGTAAGAAGAACTACTTTTTTTTTCAATAAAGAATTGTTGTTTGCCTCTCGGAGAAAGTTTGGTGGGACATTCAAATGTTATGCTATGGATTGGTGGAAGATGAACTATTTCTTTTTTCATCTTTTTCCATTAACAGTGAGATCGTTCTAAATCTTAAGGCCTATGTTCTTGTTTGAATGATTTCTGGTTTATTTTGTGAAATTACCATCATGAGTAATGAATGCTATTCATAAGCAATTGGCTATCTGATTGTCCAAATATATTTAATAGTTCATGTGTTGTGTGAAGGAATATCAACTATCTGTAACTCCTCTTTATAATTCATGTACAATATACATTACTCATTGATAAGTGACATTCAAGCTCCCCGAGGATAGGTAGGTAGGTAGTTAGATTTACTCTATTTTGTGATTAAGGTGCTTGTGAGTTCTAAGACGAGAGGTAAGAACATGTGCATCACTTTGTGAATACTCCTGGAATTCCTTATCACCCTGCATGTTAATTAGGCACGTGCATATCATACTTTAAGTCAAAAAATACAAAAATATATACGGTGGACCGGGCCGCAACCAGTAAACCCTTTTAGTTTTGTTACTTGACCTACGGTAGCCGAACTGCAAACCGGATGGATTCCCTACACCAAACAGTCACAGGCTAGTTGGGAATGTTGACTGGGGATAATCCCTTACTATTGTTGCCTGTGAATTTCCAGGCCTCAACAGTAACTAGCGTTAGAAGGAGGGCCGCTAGTGCATGGTTGGCCGAGGAAACCTATTTTCCCCAAGATTACCCCACCAGCAATATTTTTGGAAGCTTTTGACCTGACTCAAGTACTTAGAATCTAGAAGAACTTGTAGAAGTAGACTTACAGGTTTCGGTTCCACCTTTGAAGCAAGTAATCCCGATTTGACCTTACGTTGCTCCTTACTGAGTTTCCTGTTCTCTCACCTTTGCTCATGGCTGGTATAAATGTGAATCAGCCCAACCCACTGCCGGCTTGGAAATCTAGATCACCTTTGAACCTAACACCTCCATTACATAACCTACCTCAATCCTTTGAGAAGTTACTGCCTAAGTTTAACCCCAATGAAAATACTGCTATGGATGACCACTTGCAAAGTTTCTATTTAGCAATAGAAGAGTTAAGGGCTGGGGAATACGAGGATGTTGTCTGTAGATTGTTCCCACATACCCTTAAAGGAGCAGCAACATCCTGGTATTTTTGTTTTCCTACAAACTCTATTCCCGATTGGGATACCTTTGAAAGGATTTTCAGAAGTAAATACGCAGCTCAAAAGACACATGCATCCCTAATGAAAGGTCTTGGTTTTTAAAAAAAAAGAAAGGAATGAGAAGGTACATTATTTCACTCAAATATGTTCAACATACCTAAAGAACTTTTCTGAAATTGACAGACCCTCAGATAAGGTCTTAATTGAATATTATACCTCATCTCTGGGACTTGAGCTGGCCATGTTTGCCAAAATGAAGGCCAGAACTACATTGGAAGAAACTTATGAAGAGGTAGAAAGGGTAGAGGCTGAAAAGGAAAGTATAAAAGATTATCCTGAGCTACAGGAGGAAAAAACTGCCGGGAGAGGAGCCTTATTGTGGTCTAAACCCAAAGAGGAGAAATCGCATGATTTTGAGGGAATGCTAAAAATGATTCAAAAAATCTCCAACCAAATAATAGATCTAGAAAAAGAAAGGGAAGTTCAAAAAACTTATAACCCCTACTACCAAAAAAGGGAGGATAACAACCAATTGAAAATCCCTCCGCCAAATTCAGCATCACTAAATATAACAGAGGTAGGGGTGGACAATTTCTGCACTTTTCACCAACAACCTCATTCTGAAAAGAATTGTCCTCAATGGTTAAATTAAATGACATTGGTAATGAATCAGTTGTTGGACTCTAAATTGGCCAAGGAAAATGGTAAAGAAGAAAAGAATAAAAATAACATAGAGCAACAAGAGGATGATACCATGTTCTTATGGGACGGTGTCTCACTTTTCAATACAGAAGAGAGCATTCTTAAACCTAAAAACATACCAACAGTAAAAAAAGACATGGATATGATAATAAAAAACAGTGCAATAATTTGGAAGATTAAGAAATTGCAAAAAAATGTCATGAGACAGATCGATGACAATGTTGAAGATAGAACTACTGTCAACCAAGAAACAAAGCCAACCAAAGACCCTGTTAAACTTGTGAAAGGACAAGTAGATGTTAATGAAGGAAACACTGAAAAAATTGAGGAGCCCAAAAAATATGTACCCACTCAAAACCAACCTGGAGAAGAAGATATAGATCCAAATTGGGAAGAAAAAGCTAAAACCCCGCCTTTTCTTTTGACCCTAGAAATGCTGAATCATAATGTGCATAATTGCTTGGTAGATTCTAGATCATCGGTAAATGTTATGCCACTTGAAGTTTGCAAAAATATTAATGGGCAGCCAAAGCCTACAGCCTGGGAAGTAGTGCAACTAGATAGAATGGGTGTCAAAGTAATGGGAGAAATGAAGAATGTTCTCATTCGCTTATTTGCAAACAACAAGATATGTCAATTTATTGACATTATGGTGGCTGACCTATCGGATGGATATGGGATTATTCTGAACAGAGATTGGTCTACTAGGTTAAAGGGTTATTTTGCTTCAGATTGGTCTCATTTATGGTTACCTCATAAGGGTTCCCCAAATCAAATTAAAATTTTGAGAGAACCTTACATGAAACATACTGTCACTAAGTTGGTGGAAGGTAATGAATCCGTTGATTCTGTCCTGAGAAATTATCTTACAGAGCTTGAACTAAGATATCATGCCAGAGGAAAATTCAATTCTATGATTGACACTCAGTCTGAGCTCCTTCAACTTCCTCAAGCTGATAAGGATGACTATAGACTAGTAGACATGGTTTCGATTTAAAAAATACCACAATTAGACCATGGATAGGTTTTGGTCTATGCTACAGCCTAGCCCTTTAATTTGTTAGATTGAAGAATTTTTTTTTCAGGGTGGGCACACAATTTTGTTTTTCGTTTTGTACATAAATAAATCGATGTTGTTTTCTTTTGGTTTAATGCTTTGAAGATAGTTTTTTTGGTTTTGAATAAAGAGGAAAACTTTTGGTTGCAAAGGAAACACCAGGGTTCTTAATTAACTGAAATCTTGAGCAAAAGACTATATGTTTAACCAATCAGATGTCTTCTAGTGTGAAGTGTTCCTAATCGTCCATGCATTCATTGAAGTCCTACTTAACCCCCTATAAACAACTCAGAATTAAGAGGTCTAGAATACTATTTTGAGGCCCCATCCACTTCACATTTAAAATGTCCAAGGGAGTGATAGCGAAGGACCCACGGAAAGGAGGCAAGGTAAATAGTGTATCATATATAAATGATCCCATGCCATGATTTCAGAAAATCCTAAAGGCTATCAAGAGTCAAAACTGTTAGAATAATCAAACCCATAGTATTACCCACTTAGACATTAATTCATTTATTTTTGTCTTATTTTCCTAGTCCATGAGTCCCACCATGTGCAAATTGCTAATTGCCTATCCATAGAGGTCAAAATTGCTATCTTTGACTCATGTAGCGCTTGGGAAAGCCTTAGGAATCAAATATGCTTTATTCCTGGCCTCCTAGGCGCCCTTCTGCTTTTTCTGCTTTGTTGACTACTTTTTCAGTTTTTAAAGCACATAAGGAAAGCAAGACTAGGTGAGGTGAACCTGTTTTATTCCCCTTTCATCCTCCACTCTTTCATCCATGAAAAATCATGTATGAGATGCCATTTCACCACTCATTAGCTTTCCCATGCGCCCTTGCCAATTCATGAGCCTCATGACATATTTGGGATCAGCTTTTTACACCTATGGGGGATTTGCCTATTTTGGGTAAGCCTGCTTTATGCTAGATTTGGATGCTTCCTCATGCATTCAATTTCTTCATGTATTCTATTTATTCAGCATCCTATGATATTACAGGGTTGGCTATTGTACACTGAGTTAATATAATTTTGTGTTACAGCTCCATTTTCAGTCTCCATTGTTGATTTGCCTATTTTGGGTAAGCCTGCTTTATGCTAGTTTTGGATGCCTCCTTATGCATTTGAAATATTGATGTATTATATATATTCAGAAACCTATGTTATTACAAGGTTGGATATTGTACACTGAGTTAATATAATTTTGTGTTACAGCTCCATTTTCAGTCTCCATTGTTGACAATTTTGCATGATCAATTGTAATTTGTTGTGAGTGAAATTAATCTATTGCTGGTCAGAATTTCTACATGGTATCAGAGCCATTGTAGGTTGTTACTCTCCTTCAAAAATTGTTTTGCGGGTTCGACATCAAGAATGGGAGCCTTCTACTGACAGCTGGGACAGATTTTCTAAAGCTATGGATTCACAGAAAACTATCTTGACTCCCTTCAAATTTTTTGAATGGAAAGCAGAGATGGAGATATTGTTGAGAGAAAAAGGCCTCTACAGGGTGACTATGGCTATAGAAGCAGAGCCCAATGTAGCTGTAGAGAATATCAAATGGCACAATCGGAGAGATGAGGCCTATGGCCTCCTATGTCTCAGTATTTCTCGAGACCTCCTTTTCCATCTCAATGGATTAACTTCACCGGATCAAGTATGGGAGAAGCTTTCTGATCTTTTTGGAAAGATAGATGAGATGAGGGGACATCAGATTGAAAATGAGCTGATTTCTCTGAGTCCCAGTAGCTTTGAATCCCTGCAACTACATTTCTCCAAGTTCAAAGCACTAGTTTTGCAGCTGAAGCAGCGTGGTATCGAAAAGAAAGATGATTTGCTCGTATTGGCCATCCTCTCGAAGCTAGGACCTGACTACTCAGTCTTTGTTTTGACCTTCTATGCCACAAAACTCACAGCTCGAACCTGGAAGATGCCTAGCCTTGTAGATTTCATGGAATCTCTCACACAAGAACAAGACAAGCTGGTGATGATGGGCACCATCAAACCTTCCAAAGACCAAGCTCTGGTTGCTGGAGATTCGAGGGTGGATTCTAAAAGCAAAAAGAAAGCTAAAAAGCCACCTGAGCAAAGAAGAGACAAGAAGCAGTCTCCAGAGGATCAACAAGGTCCTAAGAAAAATACCCAAAAGAAGAAAAACAAAGGTGAAATGAACAAGTGCTCATACTGTTCGAAGGGAAATCACACTGAAAGATCTTGTATGAAAAAGCAGATTGATATGCTGAGCAATCTCCTAGAGAAGAATGGCATCTCCCTTCTAGAAATCTCAAAGAAGAGAGAAGGAGGATCAAGTTCCGATGACAGAGAGAGAGTTCATGCTCTAGTTGCTGGCACATCAAGCTCACCCAGTTTTATCATAGATTCTGGAGCTTCAAGACACATGGTTTCGACTAAGGAGGCCTTCTCCTCACTGGATATGTCAAAAGGACCATCTATTGTACTAGGAGATGACTCTCTCATTGAAAGCAAAGGCAAAGGAAGGATATAACTTGATCATGGTAACTTCAACAATGTGTTGTATGTCCCTGGTCTCGCCTCCAACCTTCTATCAGTGTACCAGATGACCCACACTGGGTCTCCTAAGAAATTCATATTCTCACTAGATGAAGTTGAGATCACAGAAATCTCAAGTGGAAGAATCATTGCAAAAGGAGTAGCGAATCATGCTCAAAAGGTATACATGTTTTCACACTTCCTGCCTTACTCAAACCCCTCTACTCTTCTTATCCATGCTAATGAAGCTAGCAAGATATGGCATGAAAGATTTGGCCATTTAAATTACAAGTATTTGTCTGATCTTAGTGAGAAAGATATGGTCATAGGGTTGCGCAAGATAAAATTTTCCAAAGGAGTCTGCCAAGGCTGTATCCTAGGAAAACACCCAGAGCACAAATTTGAGAAAGCTAGCCACGAGAGAACCTCTGCACCCCTCGAACTGATTCACAGTGATGTTGCTGGCCCATTCCCTCATATGTCCATGAGTCAGGCCAAATATGCATTGACCTTTATTGATGATTTTTCCAGGTATTGTTGGGTTCACTTCATGAAACACAAGTCAGAAGTTTTTGGCCTATTCAAAGTCTTCAAGGCTTTGGTTGAAAACCAATGTGGAAGAAAACTCAAGGTACTTAGGTCTGACAATGGTGGTGAGTATGTCAAGAATGAGTTTATTAACTATTGTGCAGATGCAGGTATTCATATGCGGCATTCTATCCCCTACAAACCACAGCAGAATGGTGTTGCAGAGAGGAAGAACAGATCACTGAAGGAGATGGCAACATGCATGATGGAGGCCAAAACTTTGCCACCAAAGTACTGGGCCAAAGCTATCAACTGTGCAGCCTATATTCAGAATAGGGTGCCTCACAAACAATTGGGTGGCATGACTCCCTTCGAAGCATGGAGTGGGCACAAGCCAGATGTGACCCATTTCAGGATTTTTGGCTCAAAGGCATGGGCTAGAATCCCGACAGAGAAGAGGAAGGCCTTGCAGCCCCAAAGCCAAGAGTGTCTTTTTGTGGGATACTCTAAAGATTAAAAAGGGTACAAGCTGATAAATTTGAGCACAAACAAAGCCTTCATCAAAAGGTGTGTTCAGTTTGAAGAAGAACCCCTTGCAGATGTGGAAATTGGTGAAGCCTCTTCACCACCTGAACCTCAAGAAGTAAGTAAAGAGTTTGTTGAACATGATGATTCTGATTTTTCTAATGGATATGAGTTTATTGCAGACCCTAACAGCCCCACAAGGCCTAAATGGGCATCCAAGACACTACATGCAGCAAGACAGTTAGCTGGGGATCCCAATGACCCAAGGAGGACTAGATCTCAATTTGAGAGTGGCCTGTGCATGAAGGATCCTGAGTTTGCTGAAAAATGCTATTTGATGGTGGAGTCTGATCATAAAACATATTAATAAGCAGCAGGAGATCCAATATGGCAAGCTGCCATGAATGAGGAGTTCAACTTGCTACAGAAAAGAAACACATGGGAGCTAGTGGATCTTCCTCCAGGGAGAAAACTAGTACAGTGTAAGTGGGTCTATAAGACCAAATTTGCTGCTGATGGTTCACCACTAAAGTACAAGGATATATTGGTAGCTAAAGGCTACTCACAGGTTCATGGCATCGATTACAATGAGACTTTTTCCCCAGTGGCAAAGATGGATTCAATCAGGCTAGCTCTAGCCCTTGCAGCATCAAGGCAATGGGAGGTACATCATATGGATGTAAAATGTGCCTTTATAAATGGTGATATCACTGAGGAGATATATATGCAGCAGCCCCAAGGTTTTTCTACTGACCATTCTCTTGTGTGCAGGTTGAGAAAGTCATTGTATGGGCTA
>LPNX010752927.1:353238-398075 GCA_001517045.1 Pseudotsuga menziesii
TGTATGAGCTGCCATTCCACCACTCATTAGCTTTCCCATTCGCCCTTGCCAATTCATGAGCCTCATGACAGATTTGGGATCAGCTTTTTACACCTATGGGGGATTTGCCTATTTTGGGTAAGCCTGCTTTATGCTAGCTTTGGATGCCTCCTTATGAATTTGACCTATCGATGTATTCTATATATTCAGCAACCTATGTTATTATAGGGTTGGCTATTGTACACTGAGTTAATATAATTTTGTGTTACAGCTCCATTTTCAGTCTCCATTGTTGACAATTTTGCATGATCAATTGTAATTTGTTGTGAGTGAAATTAATCTATTGCTGGTCAGAATTTCTACAAAAACTCAAAGAAACAACGCATATAAAAGAAAAGTATCAAAATCATGAATTTCAAATTGCCAAAATTTCTTCTCCGTCCATGAGATGAAAAGTAAATTATTCTCTCATACAAAAGGACACTATGGATAGAGGAGCTTGAATAAAATTAAGAAAGAAAGGCAGATGGAGGATTCAAAAGAAATAATGTTCAAATGGAACCAAAGTGCAATTGGTATGGGACTGAGGAACAAAAGGATAGGGTTGTTTACCATATGTTACGATCCTATGGTGCTCAAGCTAGAAACTACCTAAGGACAGGGGTAAAATAAATCTCACTTATTAGGCCTCAAAAGAGTTATTCGGACTTGCAAACATTTTGAGTATCTCACTACCCGAAGAATGGGCTGCTTCTAATTGATTTATATGCATGGGTTGTCAGCGTCAGAATACAAACACCTAGAAGATTTCAACTTTTAGCTAGATAGTCTTTTACTAGGAAGAAGTTAAGTCATAAATCTGGGGTTCACCAGGTAGTCTCCAATTGTTGCAGCTGCAACATTTTCCCAAAATTCAAAAAATTTCGGGACCCTCCTTTTGCTCATATTGGTTTGATTTTCTTCTTTGATTTGATTTAATGATTCTTCAGAAAAACTTTTCCTAATGCCTAAAATGATCCACCACATGTTTAAGTTTACCTTTTTCTTTGAATGAATTTTTCAAGTGTTTGAGTCAGAAGTTTATTTGCTTGTGCTCCCGCAGTTGCAGAGAAATAATAAGCTTTAGCTTCGATATTTTTCTCCGATGCTTTTTGTATCAATCGGCTGACTTTTGGTTTCATGACGGAACATCTTGTTACTACTTTCTCCGCAGTTGCAAACGGCAGACTACGAAGTTCCCTTATAATGCATTGAATTTTAAAACCTCGCTTTGTTGTTTTGTTGAACCTTAAGTTTTGGGCTTCCGCCGTTGTGGCTGGAAAAAGCACTATCTTTCTGGTCGTTTAATTGATATTTTTTTTTCTCCAATTTAGATTTTTTCCTATTGCGGAATGTCGTGTCCTTTATGTCTCCGCCATTGTGGCTCCTTATCCCACTATCGCTCGGACGATTAGTCTTGCAAGCTTCGATGCATTATTGACTTCTCTCGGATGTTTCCAGGCGGTTCTCCTAGTTGTTCCACCACCCAACGTTGCAAGAGGAGATGTTCTTGTGGCCTCTAATCCTTGTGCTTCCACCATCCATTTTTTTTGCCACTTATGGTTGACCATATATATATATATGAGGTCGAGCATCTTGATTGTTCTATTACTATTTTGGACTGTTGTGCACTGTCGTTTTTGTGTGCTGTCGTTCTGCTTGAGCTCGGTCAGACCCTGTTGTCGATGTACCCTCATTTCTAGGTGGCTCAAGCATGGAAGCTTAATAGTCCTCTTCCTGCCGGTCACGAAACAGTGCCAGGTAGGCTCTTATATGCATTATCTTGTTTCGTTCAAGCATTTTGATGATTGTTCCACGGTGAGGTTTTTTTACGATCGTTTTCCTTTGGCCTCGTAGTTTACATGTATATATGCTGGGGGGGGCATAGCATAACTGTCAATGGGGATTTTTTATGGCCTACAGGGTAATTTTCCTCCACGACCATTATGTGTTTGACCCTGCGCTTGGTGGTTGGGGAAATTGGTCCAGACGACCGTTACGATGTCTGCACCGGTCTGCCCTGTATTACGATAGGTCGTTAGGAGAAGGTTTTTCATGGCCTCCCTATGAGTATTGGACTGGTTTCCCCTCTCATGTTTCCTGCATCCTTAAACCATGCCGCGTTTACCCCGTTGTTTAGAAGTGACCTGGTTCACGGTCGGTGTCGAACCCGAGCCAGTTCGGGGGAGTGTATCACCGCACAGTGTTATATTGACCATAGATTGCATGCATATTATTTTAGTTGAGGAATCCAATTGATTATTTTGAATAGGTTCCCCTGTCATTCTACGCAGCACAGCAGTCATGGCGCCCACAGAGAGCCTAAGGTCTCTTCATCCTAATGTAGATTTTGTTTCTCACTTAAATTTTATTAGTTAATCCATTTTAAGTGGTAGACACAAGTATTTGCATGCACATATTTTCTTCATTTAATTAAATTCCATCATGGTATACACAGATGAGGTAAAACATTTTTCGTTGTTATTTTAGTCTCTACAAATTATCCAGAAATAGCCTAACAATGACAATTTTATACGTTACAGGAAGATTTCGAACTCAAAATGTCAAAGCGCCAAAAGAAGAAGGCCCCTGTGGTCGAAGAGGATCTCGACATAGAAGTCATTACCAAGAACGAATACATTTATGAAGATACCAAATGTATAGCTGGTGTCGAGCCTGAGTATCAGCGGGGAGACATCTATAGGTTGATCATGCGCCAAGAGGTACCTGATATAGGATTTGAGGAAGAGGGCATATATGCCAATATATAAAGGTCTTCATTGATGAATATTGGTACAAGAACTGAGCTCTTTCCATGCTCTGAAGTAATTGGGTGTATTCTGCCTAGGGCATATGTAACCACCATGATCCTTGAGAATGCTGAAAAACAAGGCTATGTTGCCTATAGCCCAGAATATGTAGCCCTGGCCTACCACCTGCCAGAAGCACAAATATTTTTGTCTGAGGATTGGCTGAGAAACCTCAGAATGGATCTCATTAAGACCCTTAAGAGAATGCTGATGCCTGGAAGAAACTTTAGAACAAGGCCAATGGGAGAATATGACACTGTGATCTTAAGGACCCTGTGAAGGTTCATTGCCTTAATGCTCAATATAATTTTTGGGAGAGCTCATGGAAAAAGCTTCAAATTGGAGTGGATGCCAATTATTTTTTTATTTCGCGACACAGAGGACCATTTTCAACTGGGCCAACATAGTGTCAAATAGTATTTCATCTTTCTTGGCCTCATCTTTGGGAGGAGTGTCCCAAAAGAGGTCAGAATTTTACATGAGCTCTATACTCGTTGACTGCATACTATGCAATCAACCTTTCTTCGGCCTAAGGTGCATCTGGGACAGGGAAAGGATGCCTATTTAATTTGCATATAAGACACTATGGGCTCATAAGTACCACAGTCACTACCGGGAAGTCTGTGAACATTTTATCATGCCATTGTATACCCTAATTTTCCTAAAAGAATGTGATTGCATGTCTGAAGAGGCACTGTAGGAAATTGAAGAATATGCGGATTATTACCTGACTGAGGATGGGCTCTACTTCCGAATGTTCGAGGGTTCCAAAGCACCCTCCCTACTACCAAAATATTCCACAGGCTACATCGTTCATAAAGAGGTAGTTAGGTAAGTCTTCCTCGATGGCATAGGAAGCTTTTTATTTGAACATAAGAAAGCTGCTTATCCCTTTTTTCCTTTCAAGTTGGGGAGTTACAAGTTTACCAGAGTCAAGAAGGTAGATGAGTTCGTGGAGGAGTTGGAAAAGTTTCATTTTGGGGAAATGCCCTTCCACAGAAATGACTCCCACAACAAAGTGGCTAAACACTACAAAGAGAAAAATGTACATTTCGAATATACTCACCATTGGTACAGAGAAGAGTCTGTCTTCTGCAATGCATTGAACTTGACAGCCTTGAGCAGAAGTTTCAAAAAGAAGATCACCACCAAAGGTGGGAAGGGGTAGAATGAACAAGCAAAAGCCGATGAAGAAACCAGGAAAAGAAATGAAGAAGCCCAAAGGTTAACCCAAGAAGTTGAAGGGTGGCTGAAGGGAGAAGAGGAAGAAAAATGAAGAGCTACACAAGAGGCAACCAGAAAAGTAGAGGAAGATGCAAGAATTGAAGAAGAAGAAAATAAAAGGAAGCTTGATGAGGAGCTTCAGAAACAGGAGGAAGAAAGGATGAAGTTGACCCAGACAGCGACAGGATAGTTAGCCTCTCACATTCAGACCCAGGACGTAGAGAACCCTAAGGTTCAAGACCCAGAAGTACCTGCTGGCAGCATGCCTGGACAGTCTATGGCCCCAACACTTAAACCGGTCCCCTTTGAACAGAAGATAGGGGAAGAAATCCCTGATTTTAATACTATCTTTTATGACAAGGAAAGAAAGAGGATAGTGAAGAGAACTGAAAACAAGGTAGAAACAATAGGTCTGTCTGGGAAGATGATAACTGATACGATTGTTGTATACGCAATAGACTGAGATCCCAGACTCACTATTAGAGCAAGAGCTGCATTGATCCACGCTTCATAGGACAATGTGGACAAGATAATGATAGATTTGGAGCAAACTAAGAAGTATTCTTCTCAACTGAAATACACATTAAGAAAAGAGAGAGAAGAAAGCAACAAGTTGAAGAGAAAATTTGAAGACATGCAAAAGGAGATGAAGTCTTCAAAGGCTGAACTACAGGTTCTCCAAGTAGAGAGAAGATCTATGGAGACTGCACAAGAATGTCTGGAAAAAATACAACAAGAATATCAGGAGTTAAGGGTGGAGAAAGAACAATTGCTAGGAAAAATAGAGGATCTGGAGCTGCATAAGACCGCCTTGGAGGCAGATAAGAGGCAATCCCAGGAACAAGAGACAAAACTTCAAGAGCAAATTACCTCACTAACAACAGCTTTAGAGGAAGAAAAATAGTAGTAGGTGGATCTCCAACCTTTCAAGGAACATGTGCTAGCACAAAAGGCCAAGATGCTTTAGCTGCAGATCGCCATAGAAGAGGAAAGATGCAAAGTATTGCAAATAGATAGTCGATTGGAGGAGATTTTGGAGACCTCCTCATATTTTGTTGATCGATATCAGGACATCCTAGAAGTCTTGATGGCAAAGATGGAAAGGCTATAGAATGATGAGGAAACTCCTGCAGATCTTCCCTCGAAAGATAAACAGGCCCTAAAGTAGGATTATGACTTATTGGAGTTTGCTATTAACACAGCTAAGGAATTCAAAAAGGCTGTTAGAAAAATGAAAGGGGCATGTACAGAATTCTTCAGGAGGCTCCTGATTACCTATAACCGATGCCAAGTAGAAGCTAAGCAGAGAATAGAGGCTTTTTCATAACACAACTTGTTTGTGGAAATTTTGCAGAAAAGGTACCAAGAGGAGGAAGGAAAAATACAACACATTAAAGATCTTGATGAGCAGACTTTAAGGAATGAAGTAGATCATTCCATAATAAGTGTGCAGCTATTAGAGGATCAGATTTGTTTGAGTGCGTCCAGAATTGAAGCCATCAAGATCCAGGCCGCGAAGTTCGAGATAAACATTCATTTTTTGGAACCTTCTGAGTTTGAAGGAATCGCCTCAGAGGCTTTATCTTTGAAGAAATTTCGGAATGCTCAAGTGGGGTCCTCCTCGTGAATGATTGTTCACTTTTGTAATATGTAACAATTTTGTAAACACTTGATGAAATTAAAATTTTGGGAGGCAAAGAGTTGAGGAAGCCCAAAGGTTATTTGTGGGCAACCCAACAGTCTCATCCTTTTGGTATAAATATAGAGGATTTAGGAGAACAAGGGGATTTTTCCCAAGAAGACAAGAAAAGGGATATTGTAAGAAGAACTACTTTTTTTTTCAATAAAGAATTGTTGTTTGCCTCTCGGAGAAAGTTTGGTGGGACATTCAAATGTTATGCTATGGATTGGTGGAAGATGAACTATTTCATTTTTCATCCTTTTCCATTAACTGTGAGATCGTTCTAACTCTTAGGGCCTATGTTCTTGTTTGAATGATTTCTGGTTTATTCTATGAAATTACCACCATGAGTAATGAATGCTGTTCATAAGAAATTGGCTATCTGATTGTCCAAATATCTTTAATATTCCATGTGTTGTGTGAAGGAATATCAGCTATCTGCAACTCCTATTTATAATGCATGTACAATATACATTACTCATTGATAAGTTACATTCAAGCTCCCCGGGGATAGGTAGGTAGGTAGTTAGATTTACTCTATTTTGTGATCTAGGTGCTTGTGAGTTCTAAGACAAGCGGTAAGAACCTGCGCATCACTTTGTGAATACTCCTGGAATTCCTTATCACCCTGCATGTTAATTAGGCATGTGCATATCATACTTTAAGTAAAAAAATACAAAAATATATACAGTGGACCAAGCTGCAACCGGTAAACCCTTTTGGTTTTGTTACTTGACCTACGGTAGCCAGACCGCAAACCAAATGGATTCCCTACACCAAACAGTCACGGGCTAGTTGGGAACGTTGATCGGGGAGAATCCCTTGCTGTTTTTTCCCGCAAATCTATGGGCCTCAACACCTTCGTTCAAAATGCTAGACAAGAATTTGCAACGAACCTCAGTTTCACAATTTTTGTACACTTCAGCTAAAACGGACTCGTTTACAGGCTCACAACTATCAGGGTAATTGTTGGGCAAGTTCAGGTTTTCACGGATTACCTTGGCATCAAGTTTACATAGTATCCTAGATGTAGAATGACTTACAATAACTCTCTAAGAAGAAGAATAGTTAATTGCACACCACTCGGCAAACTCAGGAAAATGCAGGGTCTGTTCAACAGCAAAATGATATAAAAACAATTTACAAGCATTTAAAATGTCACTGCCCTACGAATTGTATCGCCATAACCTTTCTTTGATAATAGATACACTTCCCATAGACAAGAAAGGATCATATACTCCTCTATCCCTATCAACCAGATATTCTTCTCTCTCGTCCAGAATACGGTTAAACCCTTGTAAATCTTTCCCTTTATCCATAATACAGACAACAAGGGTAATTCGGTGGATGAATTTCTGATATTCGGGACATACCTGTTACTGTGTCCACATATATTTTGAGTTTGACTGTTAAAGGGTGGCGACCAAGCAGTCCTTTTCATTCGTCCGACGCAAATAAAAATAGTTCTTTGAACAAGTCAACTTTATTTATATAGCAGCCCACTCTGGAGGCCCCCTTTGGCGGTTTCTGCCAAACTGATTTTGCCCGCGGAATGCACTACAAACTATCGCGTGTACCGTGGTTTCCATTCCGCTACCATTTTTCGCTTCCAATAATCGCGCAACTCTCTCCTTTGAATCTGTTAATGACCGTCGATGCACTTTCCCTTTATTTCCCAGCCGTCAGATGAGCCTACACGTACCCATTCCACTAAGCTTCTCCATTTTATCAAATGTGTAGGTTGACGTAGCGGACTTCACGCTAATCGTAGATTTTGTTGGGCTAAAATTGTGACCGTTGATCCTCATATCTTGTTGAATACCCCCGTACATCTTTATTCTCCTCGCATCTTCATAAAGCAGACACATTATAAGTCGTCGATCTCCATTTCTTCGCTTTACGCCGTTGGATCCCGTGATAATTCATTACTTACGCGCCCGTTATTACACTTTCACACCATTATATTTAACCAAAGTTTTCAAGAAACTATTATTTCTTCTTTATCATGGTCTCTTCGACCCTCTGCGAGGTAGAGTTGTTAACATCGGAGATACCTCAACAGCTCCAGAAACTTATTTGCATATTCTTCCATGGTCCGCTGTCCTAATCTCAGCTCATGGAACTCCTTAATATTGGCATCATAATACCTGTCAGAGAGGTATTTCTACTTGAAATACTTCTTGAATTGTTTCCACTTAAGTATCCTTTCATTGATCCTCTTTACTTGCTTGAAGTGTTCCCACCAAATGGATGCTCTTCCATTCAGATTGAATATTGCAACTCTTGCCTTCATGTTTCTCGAATAGTCATGCACTTGAAAGTACTTCTTTATTCCAAGAATCCAAGCTTCCGCCTCTTGTCCAGTATTTACCTCACCATCAATGTAGGAGGTTTAGCTTTCTTAAATTCATCCCAAGAGTGATCCCTATGGTGTCTCTTTCTTTTATGAGAAGAAGAACTAGAATCCCCATTGGATTCTTCAGAGTCAGATGATCCACTAGAATTCCTTCTCCTTCTCCTAGTGCTGCTCTTACTGCCTTCTGGCCTTGATGTACCATGTCCAGAATCTATCTTTTTCTGTAAATCTGTCAAACTCTTGAATATGGAAGCATTCAACTGATTCTGTTCTTCCTGGGCTTTAACCAAGATTCTCATGGTGGCTGTAACCTCGGACGGTGTCCCCTGGAATCTCCTTCCATTAGACTCTATGTTATCATTCCCATTATGAACATTTTCTCCCATGGCATCTTCTGCTCGCTCATAAGAATCCCGAGCATCATACCCATCATGGGTTCTCAGGATTGAACCACCTCTGGCTTTACCACACTGTTCTCTCTGGAGTACTGCTCTTGGAAGTTATCTAAAGTTCTAAAAATGTGTTTGTAGCAAACTGTTAGATGCATAATATTAATATAAATCAAAATTACTTACCTTTTCTTCTAGAAATTCATAAAACAACAATTATGCTAAAAACACAAAATTTTCCTCTCCCATATGTTCATCCCTATAATCCACTGATAGTCTGCTGAAATATGCTAAAACAGTTAGAATTTACTGAGAAAAATTCCACTTCAAAAAACCCAAAGTTTCTTTCTCTTCATTGGGTCTCTTCCACACAAATTTTTTCGGTGTTTCAGCGGGAAAATCACCAAACTTTCGATCTACATTGGCGACGCGGAGGACTGTTCACCTATTTCCTTCCACTGTATCGGATCCACATCCAAATCTCCAAACCTAATCGGTGATGAAACCATCCTATGTGTTGCATCGGCGATCAAATTGACTGTGCATTGGGTGCATAGTGCGTTGGGCAGCTGCAATGGCAGAAAGTGTTCTTACTTCAGTTTCCACAGGAAAATGTCTAGTCTTCCAATCGGCGAGTTACTCATCTGATTCCTTCTACCACATTGGTCCTGTAATGGTCTATTATCCCACATATGTTCGGCAATATCATAACCTATTAGTCACCTAGATTTCCATAACGGTGGCCAACAATCTCCCTAAGTCTTCTGCAGCCGTAAGTCTATTGGTGGTCAAAAGCACTAGTTGCCGCAGTGTTGGAGGGCTAGTCATCTTAGATTTTGCAATGGTAGCCCATAAAACTTCTATGTCTTCCACAACCACAAGCCTATCTTGGAAGGTCTAACCCTCTACACATCGGCGATCCAAGTCACTATACTTCCTATCATTGTGGTGATCAAAATGTCAACTTACCTCCTCTGTGTCGGTGATCGGCTATGTTATTGCATCGGATGATTAGTCTTCTAAGTAGCTTCAATGGTGGAAAGTGATCTCACTGTGGGTTCTGCGGACATTATCGGCTGACGGACATACTAACCATCGGGTGGATAGTCTTCTAGGATGCCGCAAGGATGAATTCTCAAACCTTTAACGTACCCGATCGACGACCCAATCCTCAATAACTTTTTGATGACCTTATACTTAAACAAAATTTTCAAATTTTCTTCTTATCGGTTGTTGAAAGTACTAATCACTACGGCATCGGCGGTTGAAGCCTCTATCCATCAAAAGGATAGTTCACTAGCTAGCCACAATGGTGGACGTTTAATCCACTAACTTCTTCTGATGGCTGACGATGCCAGGACTTAGAGAAATTTTCAAAAATTTCCCCTTTTGTCTTCCTTTTTGCTGCTTGATCGGCTCGATTCTCTTCTTTTGTCGGTGAAAATAGTTCCATCAGCAACCGTAATGGTGGCCCACCATCTTCGATCTTCTTTCGATCGGTAGCCAAATCTACTAAGGCACAACCTAATCGGCATCGACAATCTCTTCTCATCGAAAGGCTAGTGCTCTAGGATTTCGAAATGGTGGGCATACGAACCACTAACTTCTGTTGATCCAAACAGCTAACCATTGTCGATCACCGATGGCCTCAACACTTAGAAAATTTTTGAAAATTTCTTCTTCTATCAATGAAACCTTTCTCTATTTTCTACTGAATCTGTCGGCTCCATAATCCACTAACACCTCGGCATCAGTGAGTGGAAGACTAAAACATTGGTGGGTTAGTTTGATCAGTAGCCGCGGCTCATCATCTTCGATCCTTTCCCGATCGGTGATCCAATCCGCTAATGTTTTTCGATCGATGAACCAATTTTTGACCGACATCGGTAGTTGGAGCTTCTCCCTATTGGAAGACTAGTGCCCTATGCTTCCACAATGGCGGATGCACGAAACACTATCTTCTTCCGATAGCCAACAATTTCAGGCCTTAGAAAAAATTTTAAACTTTCTTTACGGCATCGGCGGTCGGAGGCCTTACCCGTCGGGATCATTGTGTTCTAGCCATGTGCAACAGCGGGTGCTCGATCAACTATTTTCTGCCAATGTCCATCGGCAGTCGGAACAAAAAAATTTCCTTGGCACCGAGATTCAATATCGGGCGTTTCTTCCACTACATTGAGCTGATGTTTCGGTGACCTTCGACTGATCCTTGCCGAAACTGCGGCTCCCACATCCACTAAGGTCCGTCGACAGATGACGAAAACTTAAAAAAATTTCTGCAATTTTCCTTCGACTGTCCTCCATTGGGTGTGCTTCCACCTAGCTCTCCGCTACATTGGAAGTCCATCCCACTAAGTGTTCCAATGAACCAACAGTTCAAACACTTAAACAAGTTTTTGTGGAAGTTTTCCGTCATAGAATTCTGATCTCTGCTGGGAAGAAAGAAATCCTTCCTCTGTCACTGCATCTTTCATGGCCCCATTCAGGTCCATGCTGCAACATGGGCTCTAATACCACACTGTAACATCCCCGACCCTCCGACCGTTGAAGAGGATGCTACCATGGCCTTAATCATCCAGGCAACCGGCCCCATGAACATGTGAATTCATAAAATGCTGAAACAAAACGCATTGAAGTAGAACATACACAGATACATAACTATTTATCATACACAATAGAAGCAACATACATTCATACAAGCATTCAACATGTTCATCATATTCATTAACAATAATGTGATTGTAGAAGTAAAATATACAAGACTACTTATCTCATAAAGAACTCATTCCACAACCAGCTACATCACTGCAACGTTCCACCCAAACATATGCCATTGTGATCCTTAATCTCTCAGCAACACTGCCACCCCCGATCTGGGCATGATTCCCCAAGGAATAAGGAATAAGAAGCCTTACACATAGCCGAGGGTACACCAAAACACAGCCAAGCCAACACAGTTGGGTTTATCAGGCCATCCAGGAGCTAGAAAAGGCTAAATGCTAAGCTGGTGAGCCTATTACAGAGCTAGGGACACCTACACCAAAACTAGCCTGACTTCTAAGACACCCACACACACCCAACATAAGCAATCAATCCCTTCTCTGCTACACAGTCCCTTAGGCCTTGAATTCCCTTCAAGTGCTATTCAGGGGTTGTGGAGATGAAAGCCAACCCTCTAGCTCTGTCTATGTGGTTTTCGAACACACCAAGTTTATCAAGCAAACAAAGCCCCCATCCTTTCTCCCAACACAGTCTGAAGACCAACCACTGCATACACGCAGTACATAAGCAATTCACAGCCTGGTTAACGAAAACAACTCCTAATTCATTCTTGGCACTATCGTGGCCAAAATGACTCCAAAAAAATCTACAATAGTCCCAAAATGTATCAGCGAACACATTTCACAATATGGGGAAAACAACAGTCCACCCTGGACAATGAAGCCATTGGAGAAAACTTACACAGACCACACCGGGGAAGAAAAATACAGACTCCCAACCTGTGCGTGAGGGAAATTTACATCAGACCTTCGGAATTCAGATGGAAAACATGCTAGATACCACTATGTGGAAACGTGAGACCACCCCGAAAAGAATCTTGTGCATGGAAAATCATTAGACTACCATCCCCGCGTGAGGATGAACAAACCAGGGAAAGAATGGGGTAGTAGTGGAGAGAGTGGAGAGTCCCTGGAGTGATGGCGGTGGTTGTTTTTTCTTGCGATCGTGAGGTCAACCCGCTGGTGGAGTATGAGTGTGGGAAAGGACTAACTGTCCTGCCACACTCCACTCCCAGACATAACTACCCCAACTAGCAGCAACAGTTTTTAATGGTGGTAGTTGGGTAAGACAAGGGAAGGTGACACATGGATTTTTCCCCATTGGTTCATGGTTTAACAATTCCCCCCCTTATCCTTGGGAGAATCATGCCCTTTTCATTATGGTTGTAGTGAGCATAGCTGGTTGGGTTCATTTAATTAAAGTTGTATATTTACATGATGACAAAACTTGATATGCATGCCGCATGCCCCGATATACCATCGGTGACAATTTAAACCCGAAACATAGCATAACCAATCAATGGTGGGGCCTTGGCCTTTAGCTCCACACCATGATTATTTACAATATATACATCATATACATCCAATGCAATGGGGTCAAAACTGGGGTCTTACAGCAAGAACACTTAGAAATACATGCTGACCAAAGACCCAAACTTCGGCATCTTCTTAGACACCAGTGGTAGAATCACCAAAACCTACCAAATCAACTAGCCTAGGGTCTACTTTATTTTTCACAACGATGACCTTTTGGATATACAAAATGAGCAGTTTGCATACTGGAAAGTTATTGGCATACTGGAAAGTTATTGGCATACTGGAAAGTTAGGGATTCTTATTTACACACCATTGTTGCTAGATGCGCTATCCTTCCCTATGCTGACACAGTTAAATGGATTGTAGATCATGCAAAACCTAAAGACTAGTTCTTTAATGGTAGTGTAGGGTCTTAGGTAGCTACTTTCCATCCTGATGTTTTTACTAGAGCCTATGCTCTTAAACCAGTTGTGCAACCCCTTAACGCTGAGTTTTACCAACCTTCTAAGACTAGGTATAATTTTAATGAAAATCTAAAATCCTTGATGAATGAACCTAGCAATTTCTCATAGAGGGATGACAACCTATACTCGGTCTCCTAGTTTAGAGAGCCTTATTCCTTATTAGCAAGCATGCGATGCAGGATTTATGCTCTTCCCAACTATTTTTTATTTAAATTTGAATGGGATCTGGCAGCCCATCTTGTCCTAACAACTAGTGAGTCTTTCCCTTGAAAGTCTATCACGTCATTGCAGTTTTAAACAACCATTCAATATTACCAAAAAGATACCTCCCATAAGAAGCCAAATTTCTTATTTTCAGCTTTTATCATTGAATTATTCTGCACTTAGTTCCAATATCCCAATTTGGGATGGAACTAGACTCTACTGTCCACTCTTGTACCCATTTATTATTCAGCACTTTGGGATACCAATTATGAAACTATGTTCTATGACATTTGTGAACACTTTCTGGGCAGTATTTATTTTACAATATTCAAAGAGGAAGCTCCTGCTTTTTCAAAAGAATCCAGAACCTTCATCGCCACAATGGGTGATTGGTATGTTGGTGAATCCTTTTAATACATTAGAATTTGGGCTAGCAATAATGTTTATCTGTTGCCCAAGATAGTTCCTAACATGTTAGTTATTGAAGAGGTCTCCTTCCAAACTGTCATTGATGGTGTGTACAAGAAACTCGTCGGTCCTAAAAGGAAGGGCTGGCCTAAATTTCCTTTGGATCTTGGGCCATTAGTAATCCCAACTTTAACTTGGGTTGTAGTATTGGGTGACCAAATAGTTTCTTTGAAACTACGTTTTGGTATTAAAAGAAAACATGACCCTAAGGGGGTTCTGGATGCTCATTTCAAACAAAACCATGTCAAGAATGGTTATTCTCATGAAGAAGTTATTGATGACTCCATCTACCAGGGAGTGAATACATTTTCTGAAGTCTTTTCCATGGGTAAGAGAAAAGATTAACAGAGCCAAATTTTACAGCATCAATAGGAGCTTAAAAATAAGGTTTTTGTCTATAGAGCAATGGAGTTGCACATCCTTGAAAAGATAAGAAAAGATAAAGAAGAGAAAGAAGCTCATGAAGCAATATTTCCACCATTGATTACTTATCTGTATGGGAACAAGGGTAAAATCCCTATGGAAGACCCTCCACATGTAAATATTGCTCAACAATTGAAAGCTATGATGCAAGCATCTTAGAAATCAAAGCAAAAGTTAGCACATATGACTTTAGTATTGCACACTCAGGTTACTGAAGCTACTAAGCCTATTTCTAACACTCAAGAAACCACTTCAGTTACCTAAATGCATGATAATCTAGCAGTAGCTGAGGCTAAGCTGACTAAGAAACAAAAAACTCAAGTTACTTCTTCTCAAACCCCTACCATAGATTTTATTTATTGTGATACTGAAGAGGAAGTGAATTCCCCCATGCTTGTGATTGAAGAAGTAACTGAGCATTTTCAAATAGTTATATATTGATTCCATGATACTAAAATGAAATATTCTATCCCTAATTCTAGGTTCCTAGAATCCACTTTTGTATCTAATTCTTCAACTTTGACATTTCTCCTCTCATCTATCTAAACTCTTTCAAACTCGCCTGTTGGGGAAACCCCATCATATTCATTATCTCAACTCTATCACACCTTGACCACTACACTTGCTTCTATCCAAGCAAGTTCATCCCAAAATACCATGCTTCCATCTATTGTTGAAAGTGCCTGTGCCATTACCATCATTCATATTTTCATCATTACCTATTTCTGAGAAAAATATAGTACCCTCATCATCACTTCCAGCTGCAAAAATTTTCATTCCATTCCTTGAAACTTCCATCCTGGTCCTCTCTTCAACTTATTAACCATTAGTTATTCAAAATATCTCTTTTTCTTGCCTACCTCTGATATTACTATACATATACCCACTCCCACCATTACTCAGATATCTTCATTGGTTTAGACAATGAATGATACTTCATCAGTTACTGAATCAGTATTTGATTTTGAGGAAGATATTATAGTCCCTCTTGGGGATTATTTCTACAGCAATTCATCCAAGGTAGTGGTTAGAAAATGAAGGAAAAGAAGCAAAGATCAAGGTGGTTTCAAAGCACCTGTTACTAATCAGATAATATGGACTCAACAGTCCGATGATCCCCAGGTAGATGCAGTTGATACAACTACATATTTGGGTGCATTTATAGGTGCAAACCTTGATGTTGTTAACACATTGAACAGGGAGCTTGATAGAATAAAGGAAGAAATAGGCAAGCTAAAAGAAGAACTCGATAGAACCAAAAGGGGTCATATCACTTATGTTGCCGATCTTAAAAGGGAATATGAAGACATGTTTAATGAGTTAGAGCTGAAGAATACTTCTCTCTGGGTTGAATTACATAATGAATAGGATGTAAATGCCACCATTACACAAAGAATAGCTATGATTGAAAATCAATGTGAATATTCAACTGCAAGTGCAACTTCCTCTGCCTTTTCTAAGTTTTCCCATCAAGAGTTTAAATACTTTTCCATCCAGATTAATCAAGAACACCGTGAATTATTAATTGAATTTTTTAATACTCTGGATGACGTTATGGAGACTCATGTTACTTTTGGAAAAATGTATGTCACCATTGAGGAGCAGGAAGACAAGAGAGAACAAGCTTCTAAGGCCTATGATGATATTCTGGACTGGAAGAGATATATGAAGGATAGACTAGAAAATATCACTATCCTTAGCAGTTTTCAGATGAAGAAAGTGAGGATTGTATTGCATGATTGACTTGAATTAAACGAAATGATTGAAGACACAATTCAAAAGGCACAGGATATGTGTGGAAGGAGTTGGTATGTTGTGGACAACATTATGGAAACATTTCACTTGCCTATGATGGATATTATTGAGAATGCTTTCCCACAAAAATTAATGATTGAATAGGTTGAACATCGATGCGATAAGGCCAAAGAGAAAATTCAATGCCTTGACCATATCAGTATTGAAGACGTGGATCAATTAATTAGACAACTTATTTCTACTGATGGAAAGATCTGCATTTGGCACAAGATGACTAAAAACAAAATGGAAATTTTTAATTGTGATTCCCAACTAGGGTTTGAGTCAGCAAATTATCCCAACATATATGAATTGTTAGGGATTTGGACTAGGTGGTAAGATTTTCTTGGATATTAGTTTCATGTGGATTTTCCCAATCCCAGTTTCATGGGGATTTACTCTTTTGTAATTATTATTTAAAGGGTATATTTTTTGTGTAACAAGGGAGAATTTGGAGGAGGAAAAATCATCTCAAGGGATTGGAGACACTCTAGCTAATGCAAGGTTTTTAATTTGTTGTAGACTTTTTATAATGCAATTATGTCATTCTCTTGGATTTTCTTCTCTCTCTTTGATGAAATTTCTTTGATAAGTACTGACTTTTCCACTTCATATTGTTTACTGTCACTATCTAATATTTTGCAAATTATAAGTACATTGATCTATAGTTCTGATTTCTCTTTCCTTGTGATCTCTGTATCTATTTTAATGAGTTTATTTAATTAGAATTTTTTTTATTTCTCCAAATGGTTTTATAAGAAATATCATAAGTAATGTTAATTTGTCAATTGACATATCACCGACAGGTTGATCTTAAATGTACTAAACATTTAATTTAATGTTAGTCAATTTTAATTGGTTAATAGTAACTTCAATTGATAAGTAATTAATCTCTTTTACATTTATGTTGAATCAACAAAAGGATTATCTATCATTCACCTCAGGTTAACCTGCAAACAAACAAGACACCTTCTTAGAGTAGTATTGTCTTAGATTAGATTCCTTCTTGGTTAGATTCACTTTCATTCAGTTCAGTTTTCCTTCAATGGGAAACATATCCTTTTTGGATCAAAACTATAAGTGCCAGCGGATGGATTTATATCCATGGGAGATTACTATTCCAAACATGATGGGGATAGAACTGTCCTTGCGTAGGAACTTTTGAAACCTTTTAGTCTTAGTTTTCCCCCTCAGTTGTGAGCCTTAGAACCCATTGCAGCAACCTACACATCCGAGGCTTCAAAAAAATGGCACTAGGAGGGACAAAAGTAAATCATGCCTAAATAGAATACTGAAAAAGCATCCTCTATCAAGAGAACCAATTGTCACCCATATTCACACATAGAAATTTTCATCTATTTAACAATCGGTGCAAGATTCATCTGCCATCCTTGTTACTCCCGTTACCAAACATAGAACTTCGAGGGGTAGGTACATCCTTGTATCACCTACTTTGGGGCCCATTACAGTCTAACAATTGCTAAAAGGTAATTCTTATATCATTTCTAGGATTCGATAGAGGTTTTCTTAGGGGGGTATCAAGATCCACGATCCCTAGACTGATAGTTGAGATAACCACAATTTAGGTTACCGAAACACTGAAGAATGTACCAATTCTTGTAGTCCTCCATCGACCCCTGGATCAAATATTGAATCATTATTTTAAGAAAAAAGTACTCCTTGATGCAACATTGCAATGGGTGGACCTCCACCTTTGCCCCCTTCTTCTTAATCCTCATTAGATGAATCATCATATTCACAATCTTCCAGTTCATGAGAAGAAGACATCTCAATGGGTGACGGATGACCTGATAGACCTTAGTTAGATCAAGATGTAGTATCTTTCCTGGTGATCAACATAGACTACCTAAGAATCCTGAAAAGTGGCTTCCAAAGTATAACCCTTATGATACAATCTCTGTAGAAGATCACATTAAAACCTTTATGCAGGAAAATAGACTCAGAAATGTCATACACGAAGATGTAATATATAGGTTATTTCCTTATGCTTTTGAAGGTAGAGCTTCCACCTAGTATTTTTCTTTGGAAGATGGATCTATCCCATCATGGGATGATTTCGTGGCACTCTTTACTCAAAAATTCGAGGATGAAAAGACCCCAAAATATTTGGTTATAGATCTTTCCTATATGAAAACCAAAGGAAAAGAGAGGGTAAAATACTTCAACCATAGGTTTTTGTATCTAAATATAGAATTCCCGCCACTTCTCTCCCTTTTGAATAATTGTTGGTGGAATATTATATCAAAGGACTTCCAAATCAAATAGATATGTGGTTAAAAGGGTTCGCAAGGAAACCCTGTAGGAGGCTTTTGCTGAAGCCATCCAAGTAGAGAAGGATATTTTTTTCCTTAATGAAAATCATGACACATTAGCTGAGCAGGCATCCATCTCCCACGGAAAAATAAAACTTCCCCAAAACCACTACTACAAAATATGATCCTTTCAACATGTTTGACATGAAGAAGCTTCTCCAAAAAATGTCCAATGAGATGGTTGATTTAAAGAAAAATAGTAATGAAAATAAAAGTAATAATAGGGGGTTTGCAAGGCCACCTTTCAAGAGACCTAATCAACCTATCCAAAATCCACCACCTCCCAATCATAGTGAAGGAATGACCTCAGAATAAATTTTCTCTATTTTAAAATCTTTGGCCATAGGAAAATAGGATGCCCTTGAATCCTCTGATGATTGAATGAACCAAGACTCACAACCACCACAAGAACAAGGAGAACAATACCGGTAGGTCAGTACTATAAGTTTATTTTCTGAGGAAGAAGAAGAACCTGAGACAGACTTCAATTTTCAACATCCTCATAACACTAGGTCCAGAGGGAAACCCTCTTAGGATCCACCACCTTCAACACTAGTTCCCAATAAAGGTAAAACTATTATTCAAAAGGATACTATCATTCGTGAACCGGAGTACAATTTGCATGAATATTTGAAAAGAGTCAAAGAGAATATATCATTATTTGATCTTCTTAAGATCCTTTCTATAAGAGATTCCCTTCCTAAAAGTATGATAATCAAACAACCAAGAGAGACTCAAAATAATAACCTTGACTCTTATGCTAAACTAAATAATTAGAATCTCGAAAGTAAGGGGATACCTCCTTTCTTGCTTACATTTAATATTTTCAATAGGATTTTGCACATTTGCATGATAGATTCAAGCACCTCATCAAATTTCATGCCTCTCTCTGTCTACCAGAAGTTAAATGAAGCTTGGGAACCTTGCCCTATTCAAATTGTCTAGCTTGACAGATCTAAATTTAAAGTTGTGGGAAGACTGAGAAATTTTTTGTTGATATTTTTTGCTGATCCTAGGATTCACCAGACAATAGATATCATGATTGCTGACATCCCAGAAAATTATGGAATGTGGCTAAGTAGAGATTGGTCTGAGAAGATGAAAGGTTACTTTACCACCGTCTCATCTCACCTATGGCTACCCCTCAATGGACAACCTAATAAAATTAAGATTAGTAGGGCACCATTTATGAAGAAAATAGTTGTTGGACTTGATGGCTCGAATGAATCTATCTTTTAGTTCAACAATCACATTGAACACTTCACGTTTGACACATTCTTTGGAGATTTTCCTGTTGATGTTTCACTGATTGAGAATGTACAGAAACCAGTCGCAAATTTCCCATGTTACTTATGTACCATTATCTGGCACCATTGTACACAATGTATATAATGTTAATACTAATTTTAGGATGACCCTATTGCATGGACTTTATTTTTTGATGGCTACGAGTCTAAATATGGAGTTGGTTTAGTTTGTGTCCTAGTTGATCTGAAAGGGACCAAACCTATGAATGCATGTAGACTCAAGTTTGAATGCACCAATAATGTGGCTCACTACGAAGCACTGGTCCAAGGACTCAGGAAATCCATAGACATGAGTGTGATGGTAATTGAATGCATTGGAGATTCTAAGATCATAGTGAAGCAGGTGAAAAACTAGATACATTGCTTGTCTCATTGTTTAATTAACTATCAAAATTTGATCAGAGATCTTACTAAATATTTTTCATCATTCTAAATCAATTCAGTCCCTAGATCACAGAATTTTGATGCTAATCTTCGGGCCAATACTACATCTAGGTTGATTCCACCAGAAGGTTTGACCCCAAAAACGTTTTCAATTGATTTTATGTAGAGGCCTTCCATTCCGGATAATGTGACAAATTGGAAAGTATTTGACGATGATAAAAAATATTGGACTTTCTCTCAGCCCAGGACAAGTTTCAAAGTATAGAAATTGATGAGGGTGGACGTGATAAATCCTTGTCTGATATTTCCAACATTATCCCTAAATCATTCATCAACTTAGAGAAATTTTATGACCTACAAGACAAGTTCAAACAAATGACCAACTGTAATACCTAGGGCTCATCTCTCAACTATGAACCTGTCAACTTGGGCACTAAATAGAATCCTTGCTTCATGAACCTTGGATTTGATTTCTCTAATGAATAAATAATATCTTTTATTATGTTGTGCAAGGAGTTCAAAGACATATTTGCATGGATGTACGACGAACTGAAAACCTTTGACACTGGTATCATGTATCTTAATATCTCGATGAAATTGGAAGTAAGACCTTACTAGTAGAAGTTGAAGATGCATCCCATCTGGAACCCTTTGTAAAGAAAGAACTTAATAAGTTATTGATAGCATGAATCATATTCCCTATCAGACATACGCAGTGGATTGCTAAATTGGTACTCGTTCGAAAGAAGAACAGGGAAATCAAGATCTGTGTCGATTTCAAAAACTTAAAGAAATCCTTCGAGAAATATAACTACCATGTTCCTCCCATGGAGAAAATCCTATAGAATGTAGCTAGGTCTGAGATTTTTTCACTCTTGGAAGTATTCTCAAGATATAACCAAGTCTTGGTTGACCCTGATGATCAGTTAAAAATAGCTTTCAGGACCCCTTTGGGAACCTTTGCGTACCGAAGAATGCCTTTCGAAATGATAAATGTAGGTGCTACATTCCAGAGAGCCATGGATATAGGTTTTAGGGGTTATATACACAATTATGTTGTGGTATACTTAGACGATATTACAATCTATTATAAAAAATGACATAACATTTGTCTGCTCTGAAATAGGTGTTTGAACATTGTTAAGGTATAGGAAGTCTATATTTGTGGTCACAAAAGGTTATCTATTAGGTTTCATTGTTTCTAAGGAAGGAATTATTATTGATCGAGAGTGCACTGAATCCATTTCAAATATCGACCTCCCTGGTTCACGGAAATCCATGCAATCATTCTTGGGTAAGATCAATTTTGTTCGTAGGTTCGTCCCAAATTTTTTTCAAGTTGTTAAGAAGGAACAAAGAAATGCCTTTGCTGAATTTAGGAAGGCCATTGTAGAAGCACTTGCTTTGATGTCTCTAGACTTCAAAAAAGATCTTATCCTATACACCTTTTCTACTAAATTTTCCAATGCAGTTGTCTTGACACAAAAACATCATGGTGATGCTGAAATCCCCATTTCTTTTATGAGTTGAACATTCAAGGGAGATGAACTTAACTATTCTCAGATCGATAAACATGCTTATGCAGTTTACAAATTGGTAAAAAATTATAGAACTTACCTATTAAAATCATGGACTTAGGTGATTGTCCCTTATGTGGCCATCTGAAATTTCCTCGTTCAGAAAGAATAGGGTGAGAAAAGGGCTCACTAGATGATAGCATTGCAAGAATATGACCTCTAGATTAGACCAGAAAAGATTGTCAAAGGAAAAGGTTTGTTTCTGCTTACCTCTTAGTCCAATGACCCAAAAATTTAGCAGATTAAGTGGGAGCAGAAGGAAACTATACCCATAGGTTTTGTTAATGCCATTGAAACTACATCGTCTGAATGGTACAATCATATTAAGTTTTTTATAAATCATGGGCTTTCCCCTGAAACTCTTGACCCCCAAAAACGTAGAGCTTTAAGGTTAAAATTAGCTCTGTATTAATTTATTTATGGTATTTTGTTTAGAAAAAACTATCATGGGGTTTTTCTCATATTTTTATATAAGGAACAAACTGATGATGTCATTTTCCAATTTCATGCAGGACCTACAGGAGGGAATTTCTTAGGAGAGACAACAGCTCAGAAGATCCTAAGGGTAGGATATTATTTGCCTACTTTGTTCAGATATGCACATGGTTATGTTTAGAAATGTTAGCCTTGTCAGAAGTGTGTTGGAAAAGTTAAAAAACCTGCCTTCCGCTTGTAGCCAATAGCAGTCTATTTCCCATTTCAGTAATGGGTATTGGACTTTGTTGGACCCATTAACCCTATTTCTTCCCTGTAACACAATTATATCTTTCTAGCCACATATTATTTCAATAGATGGGTTGAATCAGTTCCCCTCATACAGTACAATACCAACCAAGTGATATCCTTCCTGGAAAGTCAAATAGTCACTAGGTTTGGTGCCCATGAATATCTAGTTTTCAACAATGCATCTTATTTCATGTCCATTGATGTCACACACTATGCCCTTTAAAAAGGAATTAAAATCAACTTTTCTGCCAATTATTATCCACAAGGAAATGGGCTTGTTGAATCTTCTAACTAGAACTTGATAAACATTCTAAAGAAAATAGTGGCCATTCATCATAAATATTGGCATACCCAACTTTACAATGATCTTTCGGCAGACCAGATTACCCTGAAGGTAGCCATTGGGAATTATCTATACTATTTAGTTTATGGGAAGGAAGCCATCTTGCCATCCAATATTACTATCCCCTCATTACAACTAGCCCAATCTATTCATTAAGATGATTCATCCCCTCTTTAATAGAGGATTGATACTCTACTTAAGTTAGAAGAAGATAGAGAAAAGTCCAAAAACAAACTATATCAACCTCAATAGTTAGTTAAAAGATGGTTCGATGAGAAACATTATTCTAACAGAGACTTTTTAGTAGGGGATTTGGTATTGAAATGGGATAAACAACATAAGGACAATAAATAATATACAAAGTTTCAACACCTTTGTCTAGGACCTCTCATTGTTACAGAAAAGATTGGTCCTAGCATTTTTCAGTTGCAGACACTGAAGGGAGTCATTGATACTTACCCAGTGAATGTTTCCTTCCTAAAAAATTATTTTGTCTGAACATTTTGATATGTTATGTATATAGGTTTGGTGTGTTAGTTTTTCTATTTTCTTTGTTTTGATTGATTTTCCCGATATTAGTAGGTGGTTTAATAATGTCTACACATTTGGTAATGGTTGTTGATTAGTTTGTATCAAGGTTGTAGTACTCCTAATTTTAGTACATTGTCGGTTTCAACCTTTTCAACCTATGTAAGGATTTTTTTCATATAGAATTGACAACCAATTAATTGCAGGATTTTTTATTCATACATTCTCATCCTGGTCAAAATATTTACATATGATTTATTCATGTAATTGGGGTTGTCGAGGTAACTGGTTCTTCTTATCTTAGGTTTTATTAGTGCAATACAACATATCTTTATAACCTGGTTAGCCTTGTCTGCTCTGGATCCTATCATAGTCATAGTGAAAATTATTTCTGTCAATTATTGTGGATTGCAAGATGGGGGGTCTTATCAAAAACCATCCCATTAGGTTCATAGCTGCTTGGTGGAATGACATATTCACCATCAAATTGGGGAGGTGACTTTCAATCTCTACTAAAAGATGGAAGATCTTATCATAGGTCGGTTCATTCATCATCTACAAAGCATCAATGAGAAACACTACCATTATGTGGATATCAAGCCATGGTAGTGTCTTGTATGTCACACTCAAATAAATTCATGTTTTCTACTGTAAAGGCAATTGTTGTACATAAGGATAGGGGGGTATTATCACAAGCCATCCCTACCATGATCATAGGTTTGATGTTGGATTGAAATTATTAGTAGATGGTTACTAGGACATGATATTTGTTTTCAGTAGTACAACTGGAAGACAAGAGGTCTCCTTACCGAGCTAGATTGTTCAGTTTCCATATCAGGATTGTGAATGGAAATGATTACCAAATAGAGGAAATGGTCTTATGTCAATGAAGTCTTACAGGATTTATTTAAAAAAAAAGGAATCTAATTAATAAATCAAGGTGACCTCTGTTTGGATGTCCAGAGTAGTCCTAGGTTTTCTCCTTGGTTCAATTCAAACTGTATGCCTATGATTTCCTAAAAGTAAAGAGTCCTTATTATTTATTATACTTCCTTATTAGATTTAAGTCATTATTAATGGATCATGGATGGGTATGCATCAATCATTTTGATAACTCTTCATGTTGGTTGCATTCTTTTATAAAAAAATTCTAAAATTTCAGGCTGAAATATTTGTTTACTGACATGTTCTTATTTGAAAGGAAATTCTCATTTATAGAGATAACTAGTTAGTCCCATCCAGACATCATTTGTTGTAGATACAACAGATCTCATGTTTTATTGAAAACATGGGAGTCCCAATTTTATATGCAAAGGTAATATTTAAATTTCTGAGTCATTTTTGGGTTCTCATGTTGTTATCATGGTTTCTTATGTCTTTTTCATGATTAGATTTAGTTAACTTTTTAGAACATTATGCATGTTTTGTGTGGTTTTGGTGAGTTTCGGAAAAGACTAATTTTTCCCAAAAATGTGTCTTTCCCGCAACCCACAATGCAGATTGCGAGAGCTTGGTTTTGTGTTTGCAACTTTTCGGTCCTGCAACCCACAATATGGGTTGCAGGTGTAGAATCATTTTTAATAATTGCAGTTTTTCATCCAACAACATGCATCCCACAATTGCGGATTACGGATTGCGGGAAGTAGTTTGATTTATGAATTGTGTTGAGTGTTTCCGCAAGCTGCAAACCGCAATTTGCAGATTGCAGAAAAAGGTTAGTTGAAATTTTAAGATTTTTGTATTCCCGCATCCCACAACGCGCAATTGCAGATTGTTGATTGCAGGAACTTTCATACACGTTAGTTTGTTAAAATTTTAACCCTCATCCTACAACCCGCAATTTGTGGATTGTGGATTGTGAGAAAGTTAATAAAATTGAAATATCGCAACATAATTCTGTATCCTGCAAGATTTGATCCCGGTAGTATATTTATTTTAATCCTACAGCTTGAGTTCAATCTGTTGAAAACCTATAAATATATGGGTTCTTTGTATTTTCTTTATCATTTTTTACTTTCAAAAATTACCTTTTTGTGTGCATTTTTATTGCAAATTTTACCAGGGATCATTTTCACAGTTCCGATCAGTTCGAGGCTGGTTTTTTTGTCATTTCCACATTTTATTATTTACTATTGCTTTATTTCTCAATTTGTATTGATTTCACGTTTATGTGTTTAAACAAAGTTATTCATTTTTCCAAAATGGCACAAATTACTCGTTGCATGAACACTCACAAAGGCATGCTGCCCAAAGACCCAAACTTTGGCATCTTCTCAAACACTAGTGGTAGTATCACCAAAACCTACCAAATCAACTAGCCCAGGGTCTACTTGATTTTTGATAGCGATGACCTTTCAGATATACAAAATGACTAGTTGGCATATTGGAAAATTAAGGATTATACGTTACACCCCATTGATTCCAAACCCTCTATCCTTCCCTATATTGACACGGTTAAATGGATTATATATCATGCAAACCCCAAAGACCGGTCCTTTAATGATAGTGCAGGGTCTCAGATAGCTACTTTATGTCTTGAGTTTTTTACCAGATCCTATGCTCTTAAACTGGCTTTGCAACCCGTTAACGCTGATTTTTCCCAATATTCTAAGACTAGGTATAGTTTTAACGAAATGATGAAATGAATGAACCTAGAAAGTTCTCGCAGAGGGATGACAACCTATATCGGGTCTCCTATTTTAGGGAGCCTTGTTCCTTATTGGCAACCATGCTATGCAGACATTATGGTCTTCCCAACTGTTATGTGTTTAAAGCAAAATGGGCTTTGGTAGCCCATCATGTCCTAACAATTGGTGATTCTTTCCCTTGGGCGTCTATCCTATAGCTAGAGATTAAAACAACCATTCAATATTACCACAAATCTACTGTCTGGAAGAATATGAATTTCTTGTTTTCAACCTTTATCATTGAGGTATTATGCAAAAAGTTCCAATATCCCAATTTGGGATGGAACTATACTTTACCGTCCCCTCTTGTACCATTTATTATTCAGCATTGCGGGATACCAATTATGTAACTATGTTCTATGACATTTGTGAACACTTTCTGGGTAGTATTTATTTTACAATATTCAAAGGGGAAGCTCCTTCTTTTTCAAAAGAATTTAGAACCTTCATCGCCAAAATGGGTGACTGGTATGTTGGTGAATCCTTTTAATACATCATAATTTCGGGTAGAAATAATGTTCATATGTTCCCCAATATAGTTCCTAACATGTTAGTTATTGAAGAGGTATCCTTCCAAACTGTCACTAATGGTGTGTACAAGAAAATTGTCGGTCCCGAAATGAAGGGCTGGCCTAAATTTCCTTTGGATATTGGGCCATTATTCATCCCAAATTCAACTTGGGATGCAGTATAGGGTGACCAAATAGTTTCTTTGAAATTGGGTTTTTTTCTTAAAAGAAAACATGACCCTAAGGGGTTTCTGGATGCTCATTTCAAACAAAACCATGTCAAGAATGGTTATTCTCATGAGGAAGTTCCCGATGAATCCATCTACCAGGGAGTGAATACCTTTTCTAAATTCTTGGTTAGGTCTAAGAGAAAACATGAACATATCCAAATTTTACAACATCAACAAGAGCTTAAAATTAAGGTTTTAGTCTACAAAGCAATCGAACTGGACATCCTTGAAAAGGTAAGAAAATACAAAGCAAAGAAATAAGCTCAGGAATCAAGAGATCCACCAATGATTACTTATTCAAATGGGAATAAGGGTAAAATACCTATGGAAGACCCTCCATAGGTAAATATTGCTCAAAAATTGAAAGCTATGATGCAAACATCCAATAATCAAAGCAGAAATTAGCACAAATGACTTCAGTATTGGACACTCAGGTTACTGCAGCTGCTAATCCTATTGCTGACACTTAAGAAACTACTTCAGTTACCCAGGTGCGTGATTATCTAGTAGCAGTTGAGGCTAAGTTGGCTAAGAAACAAAAAACTTAGGTTACTGCATCTCAAACCCCTACCATAGATTTTATTGACTATGATACTGAAGAGGAAGTGCATTCCCCTATTCTTGTGATTAAAGAAGTAACTGAGCATTTGCAAACAGTTACAGATTTGTTCCATGATAATGAAATGAAAGATTCTATCCCTAATTCTAGGTTCGTATAATCCACTTCTCTTTCTAATTATTCAACTTCAACATTTCTCCTCTCATCTATCCAAACTCTTTCAACCTTGCCTATTGGGGCCACCCCATCATTTTCATTATCTCAACTCTATCATAGATTGACCATGACATGTGCTTCTGTCCATGCCAGTTCATCCCAACATCGCATTATTCCATATACTGTTGCAGAGACCCAGTCATTGAAATTCCCTCTTCCATTACCATCATTCATCTTTTCATCATCACTTATTCCTGAGAAAATTTTAGTACCCTCATCATCACTTCCAGCTGCAAACATTTGCATTCAATTCCCTCAAAACTTCCATCCCAATCCTCTCTTCAACCTATAAACCATGAGTTATTCAAAATATCTCTTTTTCCTTGCCTACCTTTCATAGTACTATGCCTATACCCAATCCCACCATTACTCAAACATATTCACTGGTTTCAATAGTTAATGAGAGCTCATCATTTACTGAATCAGTAGCTGAGTTTGAGGAAGATATTAGAGTCCCACTTGGGTATTATTTCTACAGCATGTCATCCAAGGTAGTGGTCAGAAAAGGAAGGAAAAGAAGCATATATCAAGGTGGTTTTGAAGCACATGTTACTAATCAGATAATTTGGACTCAGTAGTTCAGTGATCCCCAGGTAGATGCAGTTGATACAGCTACAAATTTTCGTGGATTTACAGGTGGGAACCTTGATGCAGTTAACACATTGAACATAGAGCTTGATAGAAGAAGGAAGAAATAAGAAATCTAGAAGAAGAACTGGATAAAACCAAAATGGAGCATAACACTCATGTTGATGATCTTAAAAGGGAACCTGAAGACAGGTTTAATGAGTTACACCTGAAGAATACTTCTCTCCGGGATGAATTGCATAATGAATGGGCTGTAAATTCCACCATTATAAAAATGATAGCTATGCTTGTAAATAAATGTGAAGACGAAACTGCAAGTGCAACTTCCTATTCCTTTTCTAAGTTTTCCTAGTAATAGTTTAAAGACTTGGCCATCCAGATTAATCAAGAACACCATGAATTATTAACTGAATTGTTTAATACTCTAGATGACATTATGGAGACTCTTTTTTCTTTTGGAAAAATGTATGCCACCCTTGAGGAGTAGGAATACAATAGAGAACAAGCTTCTAAGACCTATGATATATTATGGACTAGCATAGATATATGAATTATAGACCAGAGAATATCACTATCCTTAGCAATTTTCATTTGAAGAATGTGAGCATTGTACTTCATGCTTGGCTTGACTTAAAAGGAATGATTGAATACACAATTCAGAAGGCACAGGATATGTGTGGAAGGAGATGGTATGCTATGGAAAACATTATGGAAACATTGCACTTCCCTACCATGGATCTTATTGAGAATGCTTGTCCACCAAAATTAATGATTGAACAGATTGAACACCAATGCGACGAGGCCAAAGAGAAATTTCAATGCCTTGACCATATTAGTATTGAAGACATAGGTCGATTAATTAGACAAACTATTTATACTGAGGGAAATACCATGTTTTTGTCTGCAGTTGGCACAAGCTCACTAAAAACGAAATTGAAGATTTTAAGTGTGATGCCTAACTAGGGTTTGAGTCAGTGAATTATCCCAACATATATGATTTGTTAGGGATTTGGACTAGGTGGTGATATTTTATTGGCTATTAGTTTCATGTGGATTTTTCCAATCCTAGTTTCATGGGGATTCACTCTTTTGCAATTATTATTTAAAGGGTATATTTTTTGTCTAATAGGGGGGAATTTGGAGGAGGAAAAATCAGCTCAATGGATTGGAGACACTCTGGTTAATGCAGGGTTTGTAATTTGTTGTATACTTTTTATAATGCAATTATGTTGTTCTCTTGAATCTTCTTCTATCTATTTGATCAAATTTCTTTGATAAGTATTGATTTTTCCACTTTAGATTGTTTACCATCACTGTCTAATCTTTTGCAAATTATAAGTACATTGATCTATAGTTCTTATTTCTCTTTTATTATGATGTGTGTATCTGTTTTAATGAGTTTATCCAATTAAATTTTTTATCTATTTATACAAATGGTTTTATAGGAAATATCATTAGTAATGTTAATTTTTCAATTGACATATCAGTTACAGGTTGATCTTGAATGTACTAAACATTTAATTTACTGTTATTCAATTTTAATTGGTTAGTAGTAACTTAAATTGATAAGTAATTGATCTCTTTTACATTTATGTTGAATTGATGAAAGGATTATCTACCATTCACCTCAAGTTAACTTGCAAACAAACAAGACAAATTCTTAGAGTGGTACTGACTTATATTAGATTTCCTTCTTAGTTAGATTCACTTTCATTCAATTTAGTTTTCCTTCAATGGGAAACAAATCCTTTCTGGACCAAAACCATAAGTACCAACGGAGGCCTTTATATCCATGGGAGATTACTATTCAAAACAGGCTAGAGATAGAATTGTCCTTGTGTAGGATCTTTTGAAGCCTTTCAGTATGGGTTTTCCCCCTCTGTTGTGAACTTTAGAACCCATTCCAGCAACCTACATATCCGAGGCTTCAACAAGCCTACTGGACCAAATGATTCAATGTGGTCCACAGAGTTGGGAACAAGAATAAGCTCTTGCTTCAAAATTACCAAATCCAACTTTGCATATCAAGATCGAAGAAATGTTGATTTAGTGATCCAACAAATAGAATTTTTGTTTGAGAATGTTGGTGGTAGGATTTCTATTAAATATTATAGGTATAGAATGAGAATTTTGATGAATAAATTCATGCATAAATGTAGGAAATTAAACTTGGATGGAAAAGATAGGGAAAGTATCTTGAATCCCAAACAATGGGAATATTTGAAGGAAAGTATATGTGCTAAAGAGTTTTTGGAAAAGAGTGCAAGAGGGGAGAAAGGAAGAGATCTTGTGAAGGCTCAATATATTTTTGTTTGGGGAAGGTTGAGAGACAAACAACACATGTGTACGTATATGGTTCTTTTGTTGAATAGTGTACATTGTATTTTGCATTTTTTATTTGTCTATATTTCCAATACATTGTGTGTTGACAATCATTTGTAAGTAGAAGGAACTAATAGAGAACCCAATTTAAGTGAAATGGTTCAATATATGGCATACTTAGAAAATTCTAAAAAATATTATATGTCAGAAATCTAATAGATATTTCCATGTCATCTGTTGAAGTTGAGAGATTCCAAACAAGAGGCCCATCTATTGTTGAAAACCATAGCGAGGATTATAGAAATGAAATGAACCATTGTATAAATGGGTTGTTAGAGAAGATGTCAACCATATCCTCCTCCATTGAACCTCTTATTGTAGCATTCAAATTAAATAATGGATTTTCTATTGATTCAAATGAGGTAACCTAATTATCATTCCATCGCAACCATTTTTCCACATGAAATTTTAATCTCTGAATGTTTTTATCCATTTCACTTCACTCATGAAGCCTTTTTTTAATGGAAATGCTTGTCAATCATAGGAAAAAATTGTAATTCTGGGTGGTGTAACAATATTAAAAGACCCAAAACATGGGCATGAACATGTAAAAGTATGTACTAAATTAATAGCAGTTTCTGTGGATATCTTGAAGCCTTATATCTTAGAAAATGCTTTAATTGGTTTATTGCTTTTTTTTTTACAGTGTTGAATAATTCCAGTGGGGCATGAAGTACTCTAGGAAGGTGAAAAAGTTAAAATATTTTATCCATATGATGGTTCTATTGCTAGCATTGGACAAATCCATTCACTTTCTATGATCCATGGAGTGGCACTTGGTCCTAAAGATGCAAATATCAATGTCAACCAATGTCACAAATAAAATCCCACTTCCATATGAAGATAAAATAGATGGATGTATATGTTTGAAAGAGAAGGAAAGTAATTTCATTCAGTGGCCAAAGAAGTATTTGGAAAAGTCATCAAAATAGAATATTTTTATGTTCTTGTCATAGATATTGACGTTCTTGAAGTTCATGTTGTTAAGAGTATTGACTAGTACTTGACTCTTTGTTTAGGATTACGCCTTGTCTATGTAGTATAATTATATTGGTTTGCTTATACAAGAGTGTTGAACAATGTTGTGTAACTTCATATCTTATCCCTAGTTTATATGCTAGCTTGAAAGTGATTACTTTATTGGAATTATCTGATGTGTGTGTGTGTGTGTGTGTGTGTGTTATATTACAATCACTGGAAGTGTTTCATAGTTGCTTCTCTTCTATATTGCAGAGTGTTATATATAGCATATATAATTTTTACAACTAAAATTGTTACCAAAGTGATGAATCAACTTGTATATGTGATAGCAATTGTTTTTTCTTTTTGTCCATTTATAATTTTATTACATGTGCAAGAAAAAAATTTATCCAGTTTGGATCTTCCTTATATGGCGATGATAAAAATTATAGCTATTGTATGGAAAACCTCTAGACTATATACCTTGAGAGAGAAGATAAAATCCTGACTCTTTGTCTTGTGGGTAAAAGGGTTGTTTCCCCACCTTCATTGTACACCTCAGTCTTGTTGGTAAAAGGGTTGCTTCCCCACCTTAATGGAACATCTTAGTCTTATGGGTGAAAGAGTTGTATTCCCACTTTTTTATGACCACTCTTGTTGACCTATGATCTTGTGTTAAATGTTCTTGGTCCTTATGATAGCTTGACCCTTTTGTCATGATGACTTACGTTTATTGTTATGTGCTCCTTTTCAACCTCCTTGAGGTTTCTACTATATATGGAAGTGTGCCACACTCTGATGGACATGATAGATTCTATTTGCTTGGTGTATGATTGTCCTAAAATACTTCCATTTATCACTGCAATGGGATTGAAAGTTCATCCGCATTTCTGGATTTTTTTATTAATACCTTTGGGTATTTATTTGTCTAACTCTTTCCTATAGCTACCTATATAACTTCCTCTCCGGTATGTTCATTGTTTCATTAGTGACTTATATCCTAAGAGACAAAGTTTGATCATAATATATATCCGAGTATAAGGAAGGTATAAACCACATTGTTTTCTCCTTTATAGATGCCAACTTAACTTGTTCATTAATTTATTTCTACTATTGTTATTTATTGTCCTTGGATGCTTCAACTTTAACACAGGGACCTTTGTGAGTGTTAAGGTGAAAAAAATGAAAAATATGTCTTTATTTTATCTTGCATTGTAACAACTGTACTATTTTTGTTTATGGTATTGTTTTAGAAATTTATGCATTGAAGTACAAAATTTTTAATTTTTCTGCTCCAAACCATAACCTAACCCAAATTTCAACAATTCACGGGTTGGAAAGGACCCAAATAGTGCATATGAAAATACTATTACCCGGTTTTGACCTTCCTTATATGGTGATGATAAAATGTATATTTATTGTATGGAATACCTGTGGACTATATACCTTGAGAGAAAAGATAAAAGTTTGACCCTTGGTCTTGCAGGTAAAAGGGTTTTTTCCCCACCTTAATTGTACACCTTGGTCTTGTGGGTAATGGTTATTTCCCCACCTTGATGGTACAACTTAGTGTTTTGTGTGAATGGGTTGTCTTCCCACTTTGTTATGGCCACTCTTATTGACCTTTGATCTTGTTGTAAACCTTGTTGGTCCTTATGCTAGCACTTTCCTCTCCTAGTGTGGTACCTTGACCCTGTTGTCATTATCAATTACCATTATTTTTATGTGATCCTTTTAATCCTCCTTGAGGCTTCTACTATGTATGGAAGTGTGCCATAGTCTGATTGACATGATACACTATGGGTTAAGGCTTCCTCTGCACATTTGAAAGGAGATTCTATTTGCTTGATGTATGGTTGTCCTAAAAGATAGTAATCTATTGCAGAAATGGGATTGAAAGGTCATCCTCATTTATATATTGTTTTGATTAATACCTTGGGTTATGTATTTTTCTGGCTATAATGGACCAAAATCAGAAATCAGGTCAACTAACTCTATATAGTAAAGATGCAGACAACTAGTTGATAGGTGGATAATTTATCCAGTAAAAAGAGGGTATCAACTGGGATGTGCAAGTGAAACCAAAATACAAGGTAGGAGAGTGAAGTTTCATAATCCTAAGCACTTGGATTTTGGTCCCTTTTAATTTTTGAGCAACATCCAGGCTGAATTCTACTACCAAGATTCTGGGAGTCCTAACCGATGCAAACTAAAATCTTAACAATCAATTCAAAGCAAAAAATGTATAAGGAAGGATTAGGAATGTTAGAGAACTTTGTTTAAGATTATAAAATCAATATTTTAAATTTTAAAACAGTTATGAAATATCACAAATAAATATAAGGGTTGCACTATGAAAACTAGTCACTAGGACTATGCACCTAGTCAAACTTTCGTTACTTCTAAACGCATAAAAAAGGGTTACTAATATTCAGTTTTAGACATTGTATTTCATAAATAGAATGTTAATTAAATTTTTGAACATAAATTAATGGAAATGGACATGTTTTGATACTGTAATTGCTTTGGACTGGAAAAATACTCATTTTTACAAAGAAATCTAAGGAGGGTGTAAGAGATTATTAAGAAACTCAATTAAAATAGTTCAGAATGATGTATAATTTGAAGAGAAATTAAATCATATCATAATATGGTCATGAGAGTATCAATACATCTCAAAATAATCTCATAGGTATCCTCTCATAGTAAAACTCCCGGAAGTATGGCTTACGAGCTAGGAAACCAGGGAAAATTGAACCATGAACCTACCAAACTTTGTGAATGACCTGAAAGTGATCTGAGCCTAGTATTGAAAAATATATTGGAAATAAGTACATTAACCATATAATATCGGGGTCAAAATTCCCATTAAATTTCTCCAAGAATTGCCAAAATATCATAGAAAGGAGAGAAGGAAGGAAGAATAATGAATGTCACTGATAGGAGGCCTCCAAGATCTTCTGAATGATCTGATAATTAGATAAAGGAGACATCAAGACCTGAAAAAAGTATTCTTCAATGGCTGCACTGAAATTATATACCAAAGCACAAGATTCAATTTCTAAGGGGCACACCACCCAAAGCTACAGTTGAGGCACATCACTCAACCTCTAAGAGAAACTCTCAAACTCAAAACACAAATGATCAAAAGTTGTGATAGTGATGTGATATCATTGTTTTATATAATAATAAGGCTTCAAGGTCTAATTTGGTTCAATAGGTGGACCACGACACTTTCCCATTGTGCCCTCATGAATGAATGAGGAAACTAGCTTGATTTCTTGTTTTTCCCTTGACATGCCTTTTTCTCCCTTTGAAAACATCACCCTCTAAGAGTTTCCTTGTTTTAGACTGAATTGATTTTATCCTCTTTATAAATTGTTCACTTCCTTCTTTTAGGATGACTTACCTTTTTTCCCTTTCAAAAACTACACCCTCCAAAAGTTTCCTTCTTTTAATCCTAACACTTTTTCTGCATTTGCCTTCTTTTTGCAATGTTGTACTGATTGGGTACTTTTTCTCGGATTTATTGATATTTATTTATTTTCCTCTAGTTTCTATTTACAATGATAACTCATTGGGTCCACAAGTCCCCATGAGCCACCTTAGCCACCTAGCACATGTATTAGGTGTAAAAATTAAATAAATGCATAATATTTAATAATGAAATATTTCAAATCCTACTATGAGTAATTATTTTATCAAAATGAACCCATCATTTATTAGATTATTATTCCAGTTGGGTGCTCACAATGAATTTCCTCCTCGCAATTTTTTATTAATGCCCTCTATGTGGCATCTTTGTAGATTCTTGGTGTTCCATATTTGTAAGTTCTGTCACATCTGGATCCCTTTAGTGGTGGTGATCATCCTCCTTCGACAGTTGTTATGGATGAAACTCTACTCATTCAGTGCCTCTCATTCGAATCTCAAATATCTATCTTTAATGATGGCGCAATTTATGGCATCATATTTTCCCATGGGAGATTATTAGGAAACTTGCATTTGTTACTTGAATCGCCTTTGTGTGTGTCTTCTTTCAAGTGAAACTGTTCTATTCAAATAAAAAAAAGAGGGATTTCTTGCCATTCAAGTTTGTGTTGTTGGTTTTTTTATTACTCAAATATGGGTAGGAGATTGCAGTAATTATGTGAGAACAAAGTTGTTGATCGATTTCGTAAAGAGTTTGTTTATTTACAATCCTTTGTTGCCATGTTGCAGACAAATAATGTTGAACTAAAGAACCACTAGAGGATTGTTTTTATTGAGAAATATCAAAAGGTTAATTTCCTTCAAATAAACATGGAAACCTTCTTTGGAGACCTTGAAGACAAATTTGTGGAAAAGGTCAACCTTTTCAATAATCTGGAAGATGAAGTAAAAGCCTCTCAATAATAGAAAATGATGCCTTAAAGGAGAATGTTTTTAGGTTGGAAGAGACCAATTCTAAGCTAACTAATGAGGTTGTGCACTTACAGGATTCTGTTGATGAGATTCATGCACCAACAACTTATTTTCATGAAAATGACGATAAGATGTTTGACGAGTATCAAACTTTGAAGGAAGCTCGGGACTTCTTGTTGCTATAGTTGACTGAGAAGGATTAGAAAATTCAAGGATTACTGGTTTACAAATAGGACCTTGAAGAAAAAGTCTCTCGATTGCAGAATAGTGAGATGAAAACTGTTGAGCTTCCCAACTCACCTATTAATTATTGTTTCACACTTGGTTTGAAGTATGTGAATGTATCTGTTCCATCACATCCTGTATTGTCTACCAATGTTTTTGTTTCTCCTAGATTTAAAAAACACACTACATATATTGGTTCTCGATTGTTGAGAAAAATAGGTTTTACCAGAGGTGGACTTGGGAAGAATGTATAGGGAAATTCTATTCCTGTTTTCCCCACATTGCATAAATCAAGAGAAGGTCTTAGATATGATGTTGATTCTCCCTCTTTGTCTTCACTCGGCCTTGCTGATTCAGGAAATGTTGTATTTGTTCCTAGTGGAATTCAGAATGAAGAGGAACCTGTTGATAAATGTGTTGTTGAGATAGTTGTTCGTAAGAAACCAAAAATTGAGAATATTTTTACTGCTTCTATCAGTGAACCAAAATCTCGTCCCTCTTGTTACGTTCATCCAAAACATAAATATGTGCCATATATATATTCTAATAAGAATCAGAGAAATTTGCAAAGAAACCCAATTTCTTGGAAGGATGGCACCTCTTATTTCCAAACTTCCCAAAGAAGATGTGAAAGATAGAACCATGGATGAGTGTTGAATATTCATTGTGGTTAGATTGATGAATGGTATTGGAGTCATTTGCATAGATGATTGAGGAATTCATATTGATGTGTATCTTCAATTGTACAATTATACATAGTTCCTCTTACATATTATTTACTTTGAGTGGTCCATTGATGTTTTACTAGTGGCGGCAGTCGACTAAAGCTTCGACTAGTTTTCTTTGTTGATTGATATTTGATAGATATCTATTGCTAATTTTTTCTTTTCGTGATATCCCTCAATTATGTTTAATGGGGTGAGAATTAGATAATTGAAGGTTTTTAAGCATCACTTTTCCCTATTGTATTCAAGGTTTATTAGATATTTGTTTTTCATAGCTCTTCTTGGAGCCTTCATTTTATTTCCTTTGTTTGTAGTGTTGAGAAGATATTTTTGTAATATTTCAATAAAGTGGTTGCACACCACATTTGTCAATGAAATGTATTCATTCCTCACTTATAAATGGGTATCTAAAATGGAATTTTTAGTGAGAACCCATATTGATGATTGTTTTCCATTATGGTATTTATTTATGGGACCTCTTGTCATTCACCACTCAGTAGTGGATTTTGGGCCACTTGTGTAGACATTTTGTTGGAGTGTCACCAGACATTTGTCTCCATGTGCTACTTTATTTCACAATGTCTTGGAGCTCACCACCTTGGAGTATTTCTTGTTGAGGTTGTTTGTGCATCTTTGTTGCCTTTAGCTTGTACTCCATACATTTCTCCATTAGTTGTGACATGCATTGTTGTATCCTTTTGTGGGGGGTGGTATGCAATGCTTCCTCGAGCATTTTTTTATTCGCCATTAATTATTAAGATTAGACATATTCATAATGATATTTGTGCTCAGCACTAGTTCCTATTTGACTTGATTATTAAAGTGACTAGCCACCCTTGCAGTTCGGTGAGATGTATTGGTGACCATAGGGACACTCGGTGTATGGTGTATATGATGTATTCTAGATTATTGGCACTCATTCTTGAGGATCAGTAGTTTGGAACATGCATTGAGCTCAACATGTCTATTTTTTTCTCTTTTGGGAAGGAGTTTTTCCCATGAGGTTTTCTCCTTTTACCCGGTTATGAGAGCTTTGTACCTAGGTACCTCAACATGCCTAATTGTCGGGACCCATCTTTGTTTTGTTTCCTCCCTATGTTTCTCTTATGGAAGGGTGTTGGTGTTGGTATTTTCCAACACATTAGTTGTTAGAGTTCCAATGTAGCCAGCTAATATTGGATGTAAGCTCACATAGGAACAAGTGCATCTTCCAAGTTGTTCTTAGATGACACTAGGCTTCTCCATTGCTATAAATGGAACCACTCTAATGTATTTTCATTCAAGTTAACATAGAAATCCTTCATTGTATATGCCTTGTCAATAATATTAATAATATTGCTACAACTAAAATATTTGAGCCCTAGAGAGATTCAAAGGTTTACTCCTTTTTATTCAAGATTGATATTCACCAAAACCAAGAACATTTAAATAACTTGGTTTTCATACACCAAGGAAAGCTAAATTGAATGGTGTTTTCATTAGTGTAGAATGTGAATGTTGAGAATAATTCAAACAATGAATCCCATGAATCAAAACAGTTAGACAATGAACCCTATGAATCAAAACACTTTACTTACTTTATACTTTAGAACATGGGAGTAATTGCTCTCATGGAATTCAACCTCAAAACCTTGAATTAGTATGCATAGTGACTAAGTAATTCCTCTGGTTGGATATTGATGTGCACGAGAGTTGTACCTAAAACAGAGTTATTAATGATTAGTGATATTTTTCATGGTCTTATTCTTTTTATTGAACTTATATTTATTTTTTTTGGTTGGTGGTGAATGCACATTATACTCAGAACAATTCTTTGAAGTAATTTTGAATAACAAAGTTTGTATAATATTGAGAATACAGACCAGAGCTAAAAATCTACTTAATATTCATGTTGGTTAAGCTAGTTGGCTGGCAGTCCCTCATTTACAGATTATATGGTATCAGATTATATGATATGAGAGAATAGCTGAAGCATATACTCTAATGTAGTACTTGAAGAGAAAGAAGACTCATAATTAACAAAACCTTGAAGAAAAAGAAAATGAATGAGAAGATAAGCACACCTTTGCACAGTGGAAACATGTGAACTATGAACTAGAGCAAACCCATAGCTAGAGCCAGAGTCACTAATGAAAACCAATGCCAACTTTAGCTTTGGAGCCAGATTATCAAAGAATACACACCATCCATTCTAGTTTGGATTTTGAGATTAATGGTCCTAAATAAAGAGTCGTTACACTTCTGTTAGAAGTTGTGCAATTGGAATATGGGGAACCTTCGTAGACCATTCTTTTCGTTAGTGACTATTCACTTATTTGTTGGGCATTTACCCCTCGCGTGGCCATCTTTCTCATCTGCTTAGGTGAATTTTTGTTACCTGGGTTGCTTTTATAATGGTCTCGATGTTTTTATACCTTGCTAACCGTTTCCATTGACCCTTTGGTTTTCTATTAGCCAGGACCGTTCTTATTTCCCGTCTCAAACGTATGCAGCTAAGAGAACCGCAAAATAGTTTATGCAAATCCACCAAGTAGTTTTTCTTGGATTGAAACGGAATGGTTGCTTGAAAGGCTGCATTGGGCAAGGAGAAAAATGTTTGACCAAAACCCATTCGATTCCATTGAAGCAAAATATACAAATTGAAAAATATATAATGCTGCTAGTCTACGATTGTCATGGGATTTTGAGCTGTTATTATCAAAAGAGATAGACACTGAGAACGACAACTTTGCCAAATTTATCCATAACGTCCGATAAACATAAGTTATTTGGAGGCGTGTGCCTTACAGTACAAGTCAAGCAAATGCAAAAAGTTCCCTGCAATACAAATATTCAAAGATATTCGTCTTTGAGGAAATTTTTCCCTTGGCATTGTTGAATACAAAAACGAAATTCACAAAAAAAATTCAAACTTTCACTAGCAATTTGCGACGGCCTACACTACTCTTTCCAATCCTACAACAAACAATAATAAATCAGATTAGTTAGTGAAAAAATTAGATCTACTCATTACAATATTCACAGAAATGAATAATAATTTGCTGGAATCATTACTGCATAATAACCTTCTAAAAACATACCAACTTAGACATTAACCCTTATTTCATCTGGGGTTTCTCTTCACATTCATGCTGGTCGTGACTGAACAGCCAGAGCAGATCAGGATAGTTAAAGGGGATCAAAAATCCTTTAGGAGGACTTGTACTTTGCATTTTCTTTACTGATCTGACTTTGGGTGGCGCCGGTGGACAACACAGAACCGGAGATATCTTGTGTTCCTCCGACTTAGGGGTCTGTCATTCTTCGTCTTCTTCTTCTGTATTATCTACCAAATTTTTTTGTGCTGCCAAAGGAAGCATATCTGCCTCTAGACTGGCAGAATCCAGCGTTTTTATTTTTTCCAGTGTAGACAGTTTATTGCCTGGCAACATAATGTCCAATACAGCAACTTTATGTAAAATCTAACACTCAGTACTTACAGTAATCTAGTATTTATGCTCCGATGGCACATGAACATCTCTTATGATAATTCCTATGGAATAGGATCTGAGCTAAGAAGCATTGAGCGAAAATATTGCCTCCAAGAAAGCATAGGTAGCTTGCACCACACGCTTCCGTTGCATATCAGGTTTGGGAAGGATCAATTCAACGAGGATGACCAGCATGGGAAAGCTGAAAAAAAAAAGTCTTCAGAAGTTGTAAATGACCTTCCTGATTCCTAAAAAAATTACAGCTTATAAATTTTCATTGAAACGATAGAATTTTCATTAAAAAAGTGCAACAGCCAATAATATAATTTTCATTAAAATAACGGAACAGACTAATAAAATTTTCATTTAAAAATACAGCCTACACATCTGACAGTCAGATAAAATTATCGATCTTAATACCTAAAAAGTATACCTCTGTATTCCACCGAATTCCAATACGATTCTGATGATTTTTTCATGATAACGATCCAATTAGGTTACATTTTTTTTTGGGATGAAAACGATACAATGAGGGTAAAAATATGTGTATAGCAATATGGACGAACTTTATATAAAACAACAATCCGCATATTGGAGAAGTTTCACCTCTGGTTTTATAACCATGTTAGACCTATGTAAACTTTTCATTTAGCATGTTGGATAGGTTTGTCTTTTTTACATATTTGATCTCTTTTGGGTGCATGCTAGATCTAGAGTTAGATGATCTTGATTATATCTCAAGTATCTAAAATACAACTTCAAAATTTAAAAGAAAAATTAGATGAATAACAATTTTGATTGATGAAACATATGAATAGTAAGAAAGTAAGTGGATGCCTATATTCAATAAAAAATATATTACAAAGTAATCAATATCAATCTATCTTCATTTGCTTTTCAAATAGCCACACATGCTAATTTTGTCATATTTTCATATCAAACATATGAAAATGGGTACAAAGACCATTCAAAGCTTTAACATGAGTAAATGCCATACCTTGCCTCTCTTAATTCCCAATATTAATATTAGTTTTCTCCAAAGTCAATCCTTATGACTTATGGATTGTTAACCTCCATGCAAGTTTCAACGGAAGTTGTATTTTAGTTACCCCTTTCAATTGGTATAATAGAAATAGTACAGCATGAGTGGGCCTAATGGTTAAGAGCATGTGTTTCCTCTTAAGAGGTCACGGGTTCAAATCCAAAGGGGGGTAGTGTATGTACACCTCTGTAGACTTTAGCAGTTAAATCGCTGCGTAGAGGGGGGTCCCTTGTCCCACAAACAAGGGGGTCTCATACACCAATTTGGTGTCTCGCTTGGCGGTGACCTTAAAAATAGATTATTATTATTATTTATTATTATTATTATTATAGAAACAGTTTGAGGGATTGATTCATCCCATGGAACCCCTGCATATTTATCAAATCTTAACCAATCATATGTTGTTGGTTTTAGGGGTAATGTTCTAGGGTTATACACCATTTTTTCTAGAACTCCAATAGAACCATTGGCGAGTCCTAAATCTATCTCAATGTTTCAAGTAACATCACCCTAGCTCCATTTGCAATAAGTAAATCTAGTTCCAACTCTTCCTCATATGTTTCCACAAAATACTTGCTTCTTATTTTGGTAGCAACACCTTTTTCAATGGAACAATTCATACTTATACAACACTTATTATGTTGTCATACATGATCATGCGTTGCAAGAAAATGTATGACATTATCGAAGGATTGTTTTGTCGAAGCATCCAATGAAGTATTTCTACAAGTCATAAGTAATTTTAAGTCTTCCACTAAAGCCACTACATCTCTAGCATTTATCAATGTTGAAAACATTTTTGTTCATCGTGCTCTTTATGTTGTTGAAACACGGTATCAAGGGTCACAATTGTTGTTAATGAGATCCTTAATTCTTTTGCATGACCTTTAGATATATTTATAGGTTTATCCATGACAAATGACATTTTGCATAAATCACCAACCAATATAATTGACCTTCCACCAAAAGGAATAATTACATTTTTGGGAAATCTTGTCGAAGCCTTGAATAAGTTTTTATCAATAGATTTCATCCAATAAATCTCATTTCATCAATTAGGATAATTTTTAACCACAAAATTCATGGAAATGTGGAGTCTATGATGTTTCCATTCATAGAGACACCAATAATCCATAGCTTGATGAAAATGAGTGAAAATATCATCTCAAAACATTGTGTGTCTTAAGTGCATATCATGTGATACAATAGATGATTATCAATCACATTTTGTATGTCTCCATTTCCTTGCATCACTAGGATGTAGAGGACTAGTACCAAACATTAAGTTATGCAAATCTGGCCACACATATCGTATTTGTTGCAGTTATTATGAAGAATATATTGGTACACCCAACTTGATGAATCAATTCATGAAACTAATATCGACACTTTCTCCAATGTACATGTATACCTCTTAGTACAATTCCAAATCTCATTAATATTTTTGTTGGTCGAGGTCTGGAATATTTCACAAATGTTTCTCATAACTCTTCCATTGTTCTAGGTAGATTAACTATATGTTTTTTACAAAAATTGTGTTGGAACCTCGAGCACAATGTGTCAGAATAATGTTTAGTAAAAAGTATCTAAAGTGAGGGTGTCTTTATTTAAGTAGATTTTTTACATACTGAGAATATGGACATTTCATATTCATCATTGAAACCAATAAACTTCATCTCTAGGAAATAATGTCAAAAAATGTCATATCAAAGAATCCCTCAGTGTTATACTCATTGATGGGAGAAGATCACATTACATACCAATTAAGCACATATGTGGAACCATCATTTATGTTATCCCTTCACGATTTGAATTATTTTCTCATGAAGAGTAAGTTGAAACTCTCATTGTTCATTTGGAATCCTAGATGCAAAAGAATATGTTTGTAAGGTATCTAATATATCATCCATTCTCGGTACTCCTTCCAACATTGCAAACTACATGTCATCATCTCACTTTGGTAAAGTAATATAGGTAATTATATTTGACAGATCTAATGCAAGTTCAAGAAACTCATCTAGTCATAAAACCAAACATCATGATAATACACATTATTCTAAATTTATCTAATAAAGCATCCATTGCATTTTTCCTTTTGACAATGGAGGCATAACTTGTTCCTTGTCATATTTTTTTCCACACAACAATCATTAAATCTAACTCTTTAATATGTTAAGGTAATGCCATGGCAACATATTTAACCTTTAGGGAAAACTAATGGTATTCCCTCTATATTTGTATTTTCCACCTATTGAATCCATCACTTGCAAAATTTGACTTGCACGTGCTATCAACTTGTCTTCAACTTAAGTAAGCTTTACAAGGAATCTAAGTTAGGATCTTAAATCCATATGGTTTTGAGATTAAAATCCATTACAACTTTCCTCTCTTCTACATCTCATATATATGATTTTATTTAAATTATTATTAATTTTGTTTTATCTTTGTATTACATAATGTCACATTACAAGATAACATATTCTTTTTATTATATTGTAAAGCATTTTTTAACAAAATTATCTAGTCTAATATTTGCTAATAGGATTGTTATATACATTGTACATTACTCTACTTTCAAATTTTTAAACATAAACATAAAATGGTAAATTTATAAAATGAATTAAGACTATTATCTGAGTTTCCAACAACAAAGTATTCAAGCTTCAACATATCACAAGAATGGTCAAATTATTCAAGCTTTTACATTACAATAGAATTTCATTGTGGTCAACGATTTAAAGTTTAAACATTTAATTATTTGTATAAAGGTGTTTGGGATAAGAAGTAGATGTGTCACTTATAATTTAATATGTATAAAAAATAAAATGAAATTATTTAATATGTTAAAATATATGTCATTAATATTTATAAGTATTGATTTGTTGACTCCATGTAACACACTCCATTAACAAATATCTATTAACAATCTACTATTGCTATTTGTTTGACGTCGTATTACTATTTGTTTGACATCATGTAACGCCACTAGTTAAAAAATGCATGTCACATATGTTTTATTTGCAGTGATAAAATCTATATCCCTTAATCACTTAGGGATAAAAGAAAAAAGCCCTATTTTCTTAGTTTTATAAAAGTAGCGAAAGAGACGTCATCCAAATTAACATTATTAGTGTGTTGGTAAAAGAGAGGTTGAATGCTCTCAAAGACTGTCATTTTAGATTATTGTGTAATTATTAATATGATTTCATTTTGATAACGTTGTGTTTTTTTTTTTTTTGTAGGTACACAAATATACATATATTAAGTATTTTGACCCTAAGTTTAAGTTAAATCCATATTAAGTTAATTCCAGGATGTATTAACATTATTAGTGTGTTGGTAAAAGAGAGGTTGAATCCTCTCAAAGACTATCATTTTAGATTATTGTGAATTATTAATATGATTTCATTTTGATAGAGGTGTTTTTTTTTGGTGTAGGTACACAAATATACATATATTAAGTATTTTGAGTCTAAGTTTAAGTTAAATCCATATTAATCTAATTCCAAGATGGATTTATTTTAGTAATTATTTTCTTTCAATTACATTTATTATTACTATATATTTAGTTATATATAATATTTTATATTAAGGTTATAGTAATTTTATTTTTATTTTTATAATATTGTGTGTATACATGTGAATGATAATTATTTCACTCTCAATATATTTATTATTACTATTTGTTGATATTATTTAACATACTCAACCAAG
>LPNX010752927.1:402041-435810 GCA_001517045.1 Pseudotsuga menziesii
AATTTGAGAACCATCAATTTCATTGAGGCGCGAACTTTTACTTTTAAAACTCTATACCCATCAAGAAAAAAATACACTTTAATAAAATTGATCGCTTGGTTTATGTCATGTCCCCATTTTGGTGACATATGGATCATTCTATTAGCTATTTAGTCCCTATGGTTTTAGGAGGAAAAAACATTAATTTCTTGGGATTAAATTTTGAAAACTAAGAAATTAAATAGTTAGAAGTAGTAATTAATATTTCCTAATGTTTGAATATGCACTTTGGATAAATTAATGTTATGAATGAGATTTTATTTTAATAAAATAGTGGAGACAATGGGATATGGGGGAACATTAAGAGGATAATGTTTCATCAAAGGAACCTTGCAAAATAATAAATAAATGAGAAAGCGTCTTATCTTGCACAAGAAGAAAGAAAAGAGAACTCACCTTAAAGATGGAAAGCAAGGAAAAGAAGGAAACATGATAAATTAGTGAAAGTTGGCATAAAGTAGGAAGGAAGAAAAACAATACAATACATGAAAGAAGGATAAAGAATACTAAAAGTAGAAAGCAAGATAAAGCAGGACAAAAGAATAAAGTAGTATAAATAAGGAAGAAAAGCAGGATAAATAAATAAAGAAGTAAAGATAGAAAGAAAAAAAGAAAAGCTTCAAAATAATGCAAATAAATAAAGTCCCATCTTCCTCATGAGGGTGCACTAGCATAGATGAATGGATCAACAAGTTAACGCACTATATAAAGGAAGAGGATCGCACCACTTTCATATCTTTTGAATTTATTTTTTTTGCATTGAGAGCATTTTTGCTTCTCTGACTTGGGAGATGTGCCCCTACTATTGAGAGGATGATGGAATTCAACCATTGTAAATAAGTTGTATTGTAGGTTTGAAGAGTATCTGTAATAACCCCCAAGTGATAAACTTTATTTGTAATATTTTGAAAAGACTATTTTATTTTTTGAATGTGATTGGAGGACCTAGAATATGCCAATCAGTCCTTGGAGGAAAAATGTAATGGAAACGCTATGCTTGTAATAAAAATATAAATGACAGGGACAACTATGTTGAATGAGGAAATTATGCATGTGAGAGTGGGGGGTGTGAAGAGTTAATATTAGGGATACACCAAGTGTGGGAATGCCAGTATGATGATGGACCCACCCTGGGGAATCAAGGATGTAATGGAAACGGAAATTCCTAGAGGAATTGGCTGCTAGCTGCAAAAGAACTAGGAAAAAAAATATAGATAAGGAAGCATATGCTAGGAGGTGGGACGTTGCTGAGTATGTTGGAACAAGAAATACTTTCTGGGTGAGCACTCTATGTTAGGCAAGTGATTTATCACTGAAAATATGGACTGAGTTTGACTGTCACCATTCTCGGCATGCATAGTTTAGCTCAGGGGTGATTGAGGACGGAGTGATCTCTGCCTGATCTATGGTTGGGTGGAACCTAGTTGTTCCCTTTTCATTGCGACTCTTTTACAAACCGGTCTCATTAATGAGGTTTTGTTCTTTCCATTCTATTGAAATCAGGGTATGCTGTTACGTGTATATTTGTGTTTCAATGTGAAGGAAATGATAATTAGTGGTTTCAATTTCACTAATGGAAATGATTCTTATGAAATATTATTCACACACTCTATTTTAGATGATTGTGCCTTGTATTGAGGAAAAAGGGAAACTCAAATGGTGCAATAGTTTATGTCAAGATTCACCAGCATATTGCATGTTTTCCTATGATTGATGAGCTTAGGGCATGTCTATAAAGGTATGAATTTATGCTTCAATGTTACTAAAATGATAAGAATGCCTTTAGTTTTGTTAATGAAAAGTATGGTTGATGATTGGTATGGGATCATATGATTAGGATTGCATTGGTTCTATAGATTATTAATGGTATGGAATGCACCTACTCTATTTTCAATCCACTAGAACTCATAGGTTAAGGAGTTCCTGGAAAAGGATAATCATTCTTTGTGTGAATGAATGTGACTTGTTTTGATGATTTTGGGTTTCCTAATGGTTTCTTAATATTCTGTAAAGAGTTACTTGCATACTGTATGTTTCCCCTGATTTAAACACCTAGGATATTTGTTTCATATGGGGAGGCTTGATATTTGTTCTAGGTTAAACCATCCATGACTTAATGAAGGTCATGTATAATACTTATAGTTTTGGGATCAGATTTGTGGCACTTGCATATACACTTTTTCCCTATAAAATTTCAGGCTAGTGAAGGGAATATTAAGGAAAGGAGGGTCGAGATGGATGAAGGGGAAGATCAAAGGCTCTAGATGACTTCTCCAAGGAAAAATGCTCAGAATTACGTTTTTTTTTTAATGGTGGAATGGTTAACTCACAGGAAGAGTTTGCTATCGGATGGATTGAGGGAATCAGATCAATGGCGGAAGTGGATTTTGCAACCTCAGCATGTATGAATAAATTAAGCTTTCATATTTACGAAATATTGTACACCGTGCATGTTTCAACGGCTAAGATTTGATCATGTTGGGGATCAATGGTGGGAGTATATTCCACAATCTCAACAAGTTCATATAAATAAAATTTCAAGATTTGCGGAATCTGGTAGGCCCAGTGAAGATGAACGGTGAAGATCTAACAAGTATTTAGATTAACGGTGGAAGTTCATTTCGTAATGTCAAAAAGCATAGATAAATGAATGTTCAACATTTGCAAAATTCAATAGGTCCATCAAGGATGAGCAATGGATATCAGAGCCACAAGATCGATGGTTGAGATTGAACTTGAAATAATCAACGGTGCGGAATAATTCAAGTCGGAATGTCAGAAATCAGAAAAGTGACGAGTGACCATACCACACTTTACGATTTCTACTACCTGAAGTCGAAAATCAGAAGTCGGAAGGTGAAATATGAAAAGAAAATAAGGTGAACTTAAGAGTTCTGCCTACCACAATCTGCCTCCAAAATACGGAAGGCGAAAGATTAAAATAAAGTAATGATATATTAAGAGTTCTTCCTACAACAATCTACCTCAAAAATACAAAAGGAGAAAGGAAGATGAAAAAATATGGAAAAAAATAAGGCAAACATAGGAGTTCTCTCTCATCGCAATCCTTCTTCGAATTACAGAAGGTAGAAGATGAAAGGTGAAAGGAGCATAAGACCAATTTAGGATATTCCTCCTACCATGACCGTCATGGTGAAATGCAGAAAGAGGAAGGTGGAGATGGGTGAGTAAAGGTGTAATGTGTTAAGTTTCCACAACCCATAATCTGTGTTATGGAATGCAGAATACGAAAAGTGAAAAGGCGAAAGAAAAAAAATCGAAGTGAAACTTCGACAAAGTTGGAGGCCCAAAATCCGCAATCGACAATCTGCATATAATATATATCGACGAACGAGGTTGAATCCATGAGAGATCAATGGTGAGGAATTAGTTTACCGAAAGGAAAATGTGGAACGGGATAATCCTTGCAAAAATGATTGTTGTTTTCATTTTAAGATTAAGGGTAAATGTTCTGATAAATTTATAGCCACTAATTCATATGAAAGAATTTCTTTATGCATTTGATCAAGTTATGTGGGAATGTCACATATGGTATCAAAGCCACAGGTTTCAACCCTATCACCTTTTTAGGGAACATCCAGTTCTACTGCACTATGGAAAAACTTTGTTCTAAGATTAACATTTTTAGTTTGGAATGTTTTGTGTACAAACATGAATTGTTCTGTAATAGGGCACATTGATGTCCTCGAAAAATGAACATGAGTATGCACCTAAAGAAGGTACACCAGTACCTCTCCCAAGGCAGCCAGAACTAGAGCCTTCTGAAGCTAGACATGTACTTGAAACCATGAAGAATTTGATAGTGGAAATATAGAGCTTTAAAGAGGAAATGAACAACTTTTTAAGGGATCATGAAAAATAGCAAGAGCTCAATGAGATATTATTGAAAAGCTTGCAGGAGAGGAACAATGGGGAAAACCACCAGCAGATGCAGGGAGGGACCCAAGAGTTGGGGACAGTGCCAAAAGAAAATACATTTCCTCTTAGGAAACTCAAAAATATGGGAATCAACCCTAGAAAAATGGGAAGAGAAAAGTAGACCACTTGAAAGGAGAATTCAAGAAAATTAAACCCACCGTTTTTTATGCGGAATCTAGGACTGAAGAGGAAGTGAAATCTTGGTTACTAGATATTAAAAAATACTTTCAGATTTAAAACTACTCTAATAATATGAAGGTAATAATGGAAGTGTATAACTTGAAAGGAAAGGTCGGTAGTTGGTCGAAGGACTTAAAGATCTCCCATGGATTAGAAGAAAAGAACTTGGAATGGTTAGAGTTTAAGAAACTCTTCAAGAAGTAGTATTTATCATAAATCTATTATGAAAGGAAGACCACATAATTTTAGTAATTGAAACTTGGTCAAATGACCATGGAGGACCTCATCAATAAATTTCTAGAGCTGCTACATTTTGTGTCATACATTAAAGAAGAAAAGGTAAAATTCCAACAATTCTTAAGCTACTTGCCATAGTCCTACAAATATCAGATTAAATTTGATAACCCCAAGACTCTAGATGAAGTGTTAAGAAAAAAAAGATTATGCTTTGAGAAGTCTGGAAGGACAAGAAGAAACGAAATGTAAACCTACGAAATAAGGGCTTCCATCCACCACCCTTTAAGAACATGCCAAGGAATCCTAAAGGTAATTCCTACATCAGAGATGGATAGTTTCAATGCAAAGATAATAAACCTATGCACCTTGGATCAAAAGGGGGTGTTGGAACCCGTAAGGAACCTCTAAAGTGTTGGGAGTCATAAGGTCCCCAATTATGAAATAACTTCCCACTCCTCGGTGAATCCAACAAGGTTGTACACAAATTGCAAGAAGCTTCCACCATGGGATAAATTGGCAAAAGTTTCCACTTGATTAATGCAACTCTTGAGGATCGGCAAGAAGATCATCAATCTGCAATCGTAGATATTTAAGGTACTATTTCTAACTGAAATCTCTCTATATTAATTAATGCAGGAGCTACTTTAAGTTACATCAGTCCTAAAATGATGGAGAATTGTCATCTCACCAAGGTAAGTCATGTAAGGCCTTGGTCAGTCCAACTGGCCATTGGAGCAAAAAGGAACATAACAGAGTTTGTTGCTAATTGTGAGATTTCAATACATGATCATGTAACTAGGATCAATTTGAATATTTTTCCTCTAGTTTCATATGATATGATTATTGGCATGGATTGGTTAGAAAAGTATAATGTAGTACTAAATTGCTTTGATAAAACCCTTTACATATGTAGCTGAAGATAAAATTGTTAGGAAGGTAGATGGTTTTGGTAAGCCTATTTCTTTAAGGAAGATATATGCCTTGAAATTGAGGAAGTGTTTGAGTAAGGGAAGTAATATCTATGGAGTAAATATTGCTGACATACTCCTTAATGAAAACCCAAAATCTATAAGGGACCACCCAGTTTTAAGTGAATTCATGGATGTGTTCCCAGAGGAGATACCTCGAATTCTCCCTCCATGAGAAATAGATTTCTCCATTGAAATTATACATGGGTCTGCTCCAACATCCAAAGTACCTTATCAAATGAGTATCCCTTAGTTAACAGAATTGAAAATCCAGTTACAAGAACTACTACATAAGGCTTATATCAGGCCTAGTGTATCTCCTTGGGGAGCCCTAGTTTTATTTGTCAAGAAGAAGGATGGGGCTTTAAGACTGTGCATAGACTACAGACAATTAAATAAAGTGACCATCAAAAACAAGTATCCTCTGCCTTGGATTAACTATTTGTTCAATCAAGTAGGGGAATAAAAATTCTTCTTTAAGTTGGATTTGAGGTCTGGTTACCACCAGATCAGGATTAAGGAAGAAAATGTTAACAAAAAAACTTTTATGACCTGATATGGGCATTATGAATTCATAGTAATTCCTTTTGAATTGACCAATGCCCCTACTACATTTATGTTTCTGATGAATAACATATTTAACAAGTACTTGGATCAAAAATTGTTAATTTTCATTGACAATATCTTGATCTAATCAAGGAAAGAAGAAGAACATCAACAACACATAAAATTGTACTACAGACCTTAAGGGACCACCAGCTCTTTACTAAGTTCGAGAAGTGTGAGTTCTTCAAGAAAAAATATTATTACTTAGGACATGTCATCTGAGAAAAAGGGATTGTGGTAGATCTGTAGAAGATAAAAGCAATTCTGGAATGGTCTCTGTCTAAGGATGTCACTGGAATTCAATCTTTCATGGGACTCACCAGGTACTAACTAGAGGTTCATCCAAGGATTATCAAGGATAGCGTATCCTATAAATTCCTTAAAAAGGAAGGGAGTAAATTTTGTATGGTCTGCGAAGTGTCAGAAGATCTTTGAAAATGTAAAAAGACTTTTAACCATGGCCCCGATATTGAAGGTGGAGGATCCCTATAAAGACTACACAGTATGTATTGATTCTAGAAAGGAGGGATTGGGGGCAATACTATATAAAAAATGGCATGTGGTATCTTACAAATCTCTTAAGTTGAAGGATCATGAAATAAATTATGTACTGCATGATCTAGAATTGGAAACATTAGTGCATGCCTTAAATATGTGGAGTCACTACCTATTAGGGAAAAAGTTCCTTTTAGTGAAAAATAACACCTACGTAAAGAATCTATTTAATCATCCTGGAATCAATTCGAGACAAGCACTATGGATGGCCTTATTAAGCGAGTTTGACCTTGAAGTGAAGCATATCAAAGGTAAGGAAAATAAAGTGGTTGATTCACTCAATTGAAGAAATCATGAAGTGTATGAGGTCACTGCGAGTCAACTAGAAGGTGATTTTTTGAGCAGAATAAAAATAACTATCATTAATGATGTTGAATATGGAAATCTACTGAATAAATTGCTAATAGAAGAAGTAAAATTTAATGGAATGGAATTCAAAGTAGACGAGAAAGGATTAATTTTGTTTAAAAGAAGAATATACATGCCTAGTGTTGCAGATTTAAATTTTTTTATCTTGGTTGACATGCACAAACCTCCTTATGCAAGACACCCTGGTTACCAAAAGATGATAACATCCCTCATAAAGAAATTATTTTGGCCCAATTTGAAGGAAGATCTAGTTGATTACCTATATAAATGTTTGGAATGTCAACAGGTGAAGGCTGAACACCAACATCCATCAGGTTTGTTACAACCCTTACCAATTCTTGAATGGAAATGGGAGGTAATATATTTGGATTTTATCACAGGTTTTTCATTGACTCAAAAACAAGATGATTCAATTATGGTTTTAGTTGATAAATTAAGCAATTATGCTCATATTTACTCATGAAAACGACTTATAAGGATGCCAATGTTGCAGAAATATTCCTGAAGGATATATTTCAACTTCATGGAGTTGCAAAGATGGTAATTTTTGAATGGGATGTCAATTTTACATAAAATTTTTGGAAGTTGTTGTTTGTAGGATTAGAAACCAAGATAAAATTTGGCACTAGATATCAACTTGAAACAGATGGACAAACAAAATGAACCAATCAAGTCATTAAGGACATGGTGAGGATTTATGTCATGGAAAGACCCACTAAGTGGGAAGACTATCTGCATCTGGCAGAGTTTGCATACAATAATGGCTAGGCCTCTGTTGATGTATTTGTAACTTCTGAATGTATTCACTTGTATATTTTTTATTATATTTCATTGTACCCTGACTGAGATGTTTGTTCCTCCAGTCAAGAGATTCATTAATATTATAAAGTCATGTAAAGTCATTGAGGTTAACCCTTCATTGTAAGTTGGGGAATTATATCCCATAGTTGATTCATATTATGGTTATTAGACTCTCCTAAAGAATTTGGCCATGTAGGATAATTTTCAAATGGAAATTAATTATAAATAGAGAGTGAGACTCTCTATTTGAAACACAGGCTCACTTAAGAATAGCGCACAAGTGAGAGAGGAGTAGCTCCCACAAGTGAGAGAAAGAAAAATTATCGGAGATCATCTTTGTACTTTTGGGTTTTACTTTTTCTATTGGTGCTCATTCTATCTCTTAGGAAGTTGTGGGGTTTTCTCCTTTATGGTTTCCTCAAGGAAAAATATTTGTGTCTCTTGTATCTTGTGGTTATTGTTGTGCATGCTATTCTCTCAGATAAGATCCTAGATCATATCGATTAAATGATAAAAATATAACATGGTATTAGAGATAACCTGAGAAGAAGAAACTATGCAGTTGCATAATCTAGGGATTCTTACTTTTTGGGTCTCTCTCCATAGACCATCAACAAAAGGATGCTAGGATAACTCTCTATTAAAGGGCGCATCTTCTTGTCGAAGCAGAATCTGATTCCGAGCATTTTTTTCAGTTTTTGGCATATCACTACTGCAGGAAATTAGGGTTTTTCACAGAAGTGGAATTTTTGAGTGAGCCCCAACATTGCAAAAGATGAGCTTCAGAGACAGTTCAAGAATCTCAAATTGGTAAGATCTAAATATTTTGTATTTCCATTTGAGGTTCTCATTAAATATATCTCATCACACCAAGCTTGATGAAAATTTTGAAGGAGATAATAACTTTCGAGCATGGAAGTATAGGATTTCACTTGTTCTTGAAGAAAATGAATTGGAAACCTACATAAGTGGAGAGGTTCGAGTTCCAAAAGGAGATGAGGGTAAATCCTTACACAAGAAGAACTTGGTCAAGGGATAGAGGATTATTGCTCATTTTATCAAGGGTCACCTTATACCACATGTGTCTTCCTTAAATACACCTAAAAATATGTTTGATTTCTTAACCAATATATTTGAAGGGAACAATATAAATTGGAAGATGAATTTACAAAATCAGTTGAAGAATGTAAAGATACAGAATGCAGAGACCATATAGTAATACTTTAGAAGGGTCTCTCAAATCAAAGAAAAACTTGAAGCCATGGAAGAAGAAGTAGAGAATGGATAAATTGTGATGACCACCTTGAATGGTCTCCATAGCTCATGGGACTCCTTCATTAAAGGGATTTGTGCTAGAAGAAATTTAATCACCTTCAGCAATCTGTGGGAGGAATTCTCACAAGAAGAAGCTCGAATAGTAGCTCAAGAAGAAAATATGGGAAATGAAGATTAAGCTATCACAACACACACAAAGAAAATCAGAAAGGAGCACTATCATCTCAAGAAAGGTAAGCATCCACACTAGAATTAGAAAGATAACCCCAGAATATATAGCAGAGATCTATTTAGTATCATATTCTATACATGTGATGATAGAGGACACTTCTTCAGAGATTGTTCTAGAAATAAAGGTTGATCTCACAAGAAGAAAGACAAAAAAAGAAGACATCATGCTCACACTCCAGAGGATGATGAACCTCCCAGGAAGAGAGTTAGAGAATAAAGTGAAGAGTCGTCAAGCAATGAAGAGTATGTTTTGATTTCTTCCCTCAAATTAATTGTTACACATGGAATAAATGATTGGCTCATAGATAGTGGGGCTTCCAAGCATATGATGATATTTCAAGAATCCATTGTGAAACTATCCGAGCATGAGTCAGCCCACAAAGTGAAACTTGGGGATGGCTACTAGTATCCTATAAAAGGAAGTGGTGAAGCCTCCTATAAGCTATATTTTTGAATGTCTATGAAGATGAAAGATGTATTATTTGTACCAAGACTAAAGAAGAATCTTCTCTGCATATCTGCATTAGATGCAAAAGAAATGAGGGTTTCATTTGTATATAGCCAAGTTCTTATGTGGATAAATGGAAATACCATAGATGATGCAGTAGCGATTGGAGAGAAAGAGGGAGACTTATACAAATTAAAGGGCCAACCAGAACAAGATTTGGTCCATGAATCAGTAGATCCAAGTGAAACTTGGCATAGAAGGATTGCACATGTGCACTGTAGGGCACTACCACTTGCAAGAAATGTTGTTGAAGGTATTCCAGAAATACAAGCAAAGCATGAAGGAATTTGCAAAAGATGTGCAAAGGAAAATAACAAAAAGACAACATTTCCAAGTAGTGAGAGGAAGGAAAAAGGAATCTTGGAAATTATCCACTCTGATGTATGTGGTCCGATGTCATCTAGTTCATTGAGGGGGTATGTATATTTTTTTCTTTCATTGATGATTTTTATAGGAAGACATGGATATATTTCTTGAAAATAAAGGATGAAGTATTCAGTAAGCTCAAGGAATTCAAAGCCTTGATTGAGTACCACACAGAAAAGAAAATAAATACCTTTCGATCGGACAATGGCATAGAATTAACATGAGATGAATTCAAGGAATTATGAAGAGAGTCAGGAATTAAGACAGATTTGACCACTCCATATAATCCACAATAGAATGATTATGGAAGAAGAAAAGGCAATGCTTCATGATTAGGATCTTCCTATGCATCTATGGGAAGAAGTTGGTAGGACAACTGTGTATGTAGAGAATCATACTCCTCATAGAGTACTTGAGAACAAGTCACCATAAGAAGTATTCTTTGGAAAGAAACCAGAAGTCAGCCATATCTGAATATTTTTCTTCTCGATGTACATACACATTTCGAAAGAAAAGAGGACAAAGTTAGATCATTCAAGAAAGAAGGGTATATTTATGGGATATATTGAAAGCTATAAGTCTTACAGAATATATTTCCTAGGATTCAGGAAGATGGACATCAGCAGGGACATGACATTTGATGAAGACTCATATTACAACAAATCTAGAAAGAGACGCGTTGAAGACCTTGAAGAAACAAAAGTAACCAGGATCTGAGATACAACAATGAATAAAGAAACTCTAGAAGAATATTAAGAAATGGAAGAATCCCAAGAACCTATAGATCCACCCCATGAGAAGAATTATTACAAGAGGAAACAAGCATGGGTACATGAGTCTATCCAAGGTATGGAGAGATATGGTGCTCCAAAAGAAATGCACAGAGAAAGGAAGAGAACTAGGTTCTACTCCAGTTATGTAGCCCTACTGTGTGACATCATTGATAAAGAAGCTTCCAACTATGAAGAAGCGGTAGAAAAGAAAGAATGAAAGGATGCAATGATCGAGGAGTACCAGTCAATCATGAAGAATGATGTTTGGGATGTGGTCGCAAGACTAGAAGGGAAGTATGTTGTGACTTCCAAGTGGACCTAGAAGATCAAGCATGCTGTAGATGGCATCATAGATAAATATATAGTGATATTTGTGGCATGTGGCTTCTCCCAAAAGGAAGGAATAGATCATGAGGAAACGTTTACACCTATATCCATATACACTTCCATCATATCAGTACTTTCTCTGGTCACAATGATGAAATGTAACTTTACACCAGATGGATGTCAAGACCTTGTTCTTGAATGGTGTAGTGGAAGAGGAAGTGTATGTGGAACAGCCACTCCGATTTGAGACTCGTGATAGGGAGACTCATGTGTGCAAATTGAAGAAGTCCTTGTACAATTTGAAATAGGAACCCAAGATGTGGTATGACATGATTGAAAGCTTCCTGAATAGTTTGTAATTTAACAAGAGTATAGAGGATTCCAACCTTTACTACAAGTTTAAGGAAGGGAACCGAGTGATACTCCTACTCTATGTAGATGACTTGTTTGTGACCAGTGAGGATGGGTTGATTGCTGACACAAAGAGGAATATTGATGCCAAGTTTGAGATGAAGGAATTGGGTATGATGCACTATTTTCTAGGCATGGAGGTGTGGTGGAGTGTGGATGGAATCTCCCTTGGACAAGGGAAGTATGCAGTGGATATGTTGAAGAGGTTCGAGATGATGGACTACAAGGACATGGCCACACCTATGGTATCGAAATTGAAGCTATTGAGTGATGCTTCATCAGAGTCAGTTGATGCCACATTATATCATCAAAGGATTGTATCCTTGATGTACCTGATGAATACGAGACCGGGTATCTTCATTGCTATGAACACATTGAACCAGTTCCAAATGGATCCGAGACATGTTCACCTAATTGCTGCAAAGGATATTCTGAGGTACTTGAAGGGTATAGTTGATTATGGGCTCAAGTATGAGGTGAATTGGAAGATTAACCTGCAGGGTTATGTGGATTCGGATTGGGTAGGTAGTTCCATTGATAGGAAGAAAACTTTGAGGTGCTTCTTCAGTATGGGATCAAGTGTGCTCTCTTGGTTTAGAAGGAAGCAATCGTATGTGGAACTAAGTAGATCCAAAGAAGAGTATGTCGCAGCTTGTTCGACTAGTTCTAAGGCAGTGTGGTTGAGGAAGCTAATGTATGATTTGTTTGATCTTCAGTTTGATGCTACTTTTATATATTACAACAACCATAGTTGTCTGAAGTTGTTGGAGAACCTGGTGTTCCATGACAAGTCGAAGCATATCAATATCAAGTATCACTATATCAGGGATATGGTGCAGAGAGGAGAGGTGAAGCTCCATTATGTTGCAATGGACGAGAAGATAGATGATGTATTAACCAAGATGTTAGCGAGAGTGAATTTCAAATACTTAAGAGAGAATCTTGGTTTTCTTTAGATAGAGGTTCCCTCCAAGGGGAAGTAATGAGTCTGGAAGACACAGATACACATGAGCCTTTCCGACATGGTAGCAGGCGGGTCCTCCCATGTTCATGATGTAAGTGGAGAGCCTTTCTTGGATGGTATTACACATGTCCTACAATGTTGGTGGATGTAAGTGATGGAGCCTTTCTCGGATGGTAGTATGTGTGTCCTACCATGCCGATGGATGTAAGTAATGGAGCCTTTCCTGGATGGTAGTAGGTGTGTCCTACCATGCCGATGGATGTAAGTGTTGGATCCTTTCATGGATGGTAGTAGGTTTGTCCTACCATGCCAATGGATGTAACTGCAAGAAGCCTTTTCCTGGATGGTAGTAGGTTTTTCCTACTATGCTAGTGAATGTGAGTGTTGTGTTATGTGTATCTGGGCTGTGATCTGTGTGATGATGATATTATTTGAAGATGATGAGTTAATAGTAGGGAACACAGGTATTGTAAGGCATGTAATCAGTGTTACGATTCACCTTTAGGTATTGCAATTGCATATAATCAGTCCTAAAATATCTTGGAGGTTTTGCAAGAGGCATGCAATAATTCTTGGGTTGTACCTACTTAATGGATTTATTGTAGATATGATGAAGACCTACATGGAGGCCAGGCCTACATCTAGTATGAAAAAGGGTTGGCTTTGTAGAACTTCCTATGATGAGTATATTTGAGAGATAGCACCATTTTCTTGAGATAGTAGCATCGGTGATGATGATGATCCAGTGACACAAACTTGTGCTGATGAATTGTCTCAAGAGAATACCTTCCTAGTTAAGAGGGAGTGTAGATGTATTTGTAACTTTAGAATGTATTCACTTTCAAATTTAGTATGGTATTTTATTGTATTGAGACAGAGATGCTTGTTCCTCCGATATGGAGAGTCATTAATATAATAAAGTCATGTAAATTCATTGAGGTTAACCCTCCATTGTAAGTCAGGACATTAGATACCATAGTTGAGTGATATTAGGGTTATTATAATCTCCTAGAGAATTCGTCCCTGTAGAGTAATTTTCAAGTGGAAATTAAGTATAAATAGAGAGTGAGACTCTCTATTTGAAACACACTCACTGAAGAATAGCACATTAGTGAGAGAGGAGTAGCTTGCACAAGTTAGAGAGAGAGAGAGAACAATTGTTGGAGATCATCTTTGTACTTTTGGGTTTCACTTTTTCTATTGGTGCTTATTCTATATCTAAGGAAGTTGTGGGGTTTTCTCCTATATGGATTCCCTGAGGAAAAATATTTTTGTCTCATGTCTCTTGTGATTATTATTGTGCATGTTATTCTCTTAGATAAGATCCAAAATCATATTCATTAAATGATAAAAATCTAAAAACCTCTTCCAAGATGAGGCCATTTGAAATCTTGTATGCAAGGAAGTGTACTACCCTTGTTAGTTCGGATATCCTCATGGATCGTTTGATGGTAGGACCAGAAATGTTGTAATACTTGGAACAAACCATTCAGGAAGTATAGAAGAATTTGAAGGTGCCACAGGATCCACAAAAGAGTTATGTTGACTTAAAAAGACATAATAAATAGTTTTTGGTTGAATATCATGTTTACCTCTGAGTCAAGCCAAAAAATAGCTCCTTGAAATAGAGAAGCTGCACCAAATTAGCACCACAATTCTGTGACCATTTCAAGTCTTAGAAAGGATTGGAATCATGGAATACAAGCTTTCTCTTCTAGTTACACTTAAGAATTTTAATGTTTTTTATATTTCATTACTAAAGAAATATGCATATTATTCCACTCAACTCTTTGATTGGAATGTGGTACATGTGGAACCTGTACACATTTTGGATAGGAAAGAAACTATGCTTTGGAACTGAGTCATCACTTGCATTAAGGTGGAATGGAAGTACTTTATCCTGAAGGAGGTGACCTAGGAATTAGAAGATGTCCTGAGAAATAAGTACCCAGGTCTATCCCCAGGAACTATGGAAGAGGAATGAGAACACTGTGGATAGTGCTACAATAAGGGGGAAAGGATGTAATATCCCTTAATTGATAAACTTTATTTCTAATTTATTTTTTTGAATGTGATTAGGGGACCTGGAATATACCAATAGGACCTTGGAGGGAAAATGTAACTAAAACATTATGCTTTTAATAAAAATTTGAATGATAGGGACAACCATGTTGAATGAGAAATTATACATGCGAGAGTGGCGGACGTGAAAAGTCAATATCATGGAGGTTACACCAAGCGTGGGAATGCCTGTATGGAGCTAGATCCACCTTGGGGAATCAAGGATGTAATGGCAATAGAAATTCCTAGAGGAATTAGTCGTTAACTATAAAATACCTAGGAAAATAAAAAAAAAAGTATAAATAAGGAAGCAGATTCTATGAGTCGGGACATCGCTGAGTATGGTGGAACAAGGAATACTTGTTGGGTGAGCACTCTGCGTTAGGAAAGTGATTTCTCACTGAAGAAATAGATTGAGATTAGGGGTTATTGAGGACTGAGTGATATGTGCCTAATCTACGGTTGGGTGGAACATGGTTGTTCCCTTTTCATTGCATCTCTTTTACAAACCGATCTCATTACTGAGGTTTTTTTCCTACCATTCTATTGAACTCAGGGTATGTTGGTCTATGTATATTTGTGTTTCAATGTCAAGGAAATGAGAATTAGTGGTTTCAATTTCACTGATGGAAATGATGCTTACGAACTATTATTCACACACTTTGTTTTAGATGTTCATGCCTTGTATTGAGCAAAAAGGGAAAATCAAATGGTGTAACAATTTCTGTAAAGAGTCACCAACATATTGCATGTTTTCCTCTGATTGATGATCTTAGGGTGTGCCTGTTGAGGTATAAATGTATGCTTCAATGTTACTAAAATGATGGGAATTCCCTTAGTTTTGTTGATCAAAAGTATGGTTGGTGATTGGTATGGGCTCATATGATTAGGATTGCATTTTTTCTGTAGATTATTAATGGTATGGAATGCACCTACTCAGTTTTCCATTGGAACTCATAGGTTGACCAGTTCTTGGAAAAGGATAATCCTGCTCTATATGAATGACTGTGACCTTTTTTTGATGATTTTGGGTTTCCTAATGGTGTCATAACATTCTTTAAAGATTTACTTTCATACTCCATGTTTCCCCTGATTTAAACACCCATGATATTTGTTCCCTGTGGGGAGGCTTGAGCTTTTTTATGGGTTGAACAATCCTCGGCTTAACGAAGTTCATGAATAATACTTATAGTTTTGGGATGATATTTGTGGCACTTTCATCTATAATTTTTCTCTGTAAAATTTTAGGACAGTGAAGGGAAGATTAAGGAAAGGAGGGTCGATATGGACGAAGGGGAATGTCAAAGGTTGTAGACAATTTCTCCAAGGAAAAATTCTCGGACTTACATTTTTTTTTTGGTAATGGTGAAAGGGTTAAATTGCAGGAAGATTCTGTTGTTGGGTGGATTAAGGGAATTAGATCAATGATGAAAGTGGATTTCACAACCTTAACATGTACAAATAAATTAAGTTTTTGGATTTGTGAAATCTTGTACACCTCGCATGTTTCGACGGTGATATTTGATGATGTTGGGGTTCAATGGTGGGAGTGGATTCCACAATGTCAACAAGAGTGGATAAATAAATTTTCCATATATGTGGAATTTTGTAGGCCCAACGAAGATGAACGGTGAAGATTAAACAAGGATTTAAATCAACCATTGAGGTTCATTTTGCAATGTCAACAAGCGCAGATAAACGAACCTTTTATATTTGCGAAATCTATAAGGTTCATAGAGGATGAGAAGAGGAGATATGAGATACAAGATAGATGGTTGAGATTGACCCCGCAAGAATCAATGGTGTGGAAGAATTCAAGTCAAAAATACGTAAATCAGAAAAGTGATGAGTTAGCATACCGCACTTTAGGATTTCTGCTAACTGAAGTTGGAAATTAGAAGACGAAAGGTGGAAGATGAAAAGAAAATAAGGAGAGCTTAAGAGTTCCCCCTACGAAAATATTCCTCTGATATATGGAAGGTGAACGGTGGAAGATAAAAATAAAGTAAGGAGAGTTTAAGAGTTCTTCCTACCCGAATACGCCTCTAGAATACGAAAGGTAGCAGGTGGAAGATTGAATGAAAAATAAGGTGAACTTAGAAGTTTCCTCCTACTGCAATCCACCTTTAGATTATGGAAGGTAGAAGGTATAAGGTGAAAGAAACATAAGAATAATTTAGGATATTATTCCTACCACGATCTGCATGGTGAAATGCGAAAGGAGGAAGGAAAAAAAGGGTAAGGAAAGGTGTAAATGTGTTAAGTTTCTACAACCCACAATCTGCATTGCAGAATGCGGAATCCGGAAAGAGAAAAGGAAGAAGCAGAAAAATCGAAGTGGAACTTCAAAAAATTTGGAGGCCAGAAATCCGCAATCCACATCTAATCTAGATCGATGAACGAGGTTAAATCTGTGAGGGATCAACGATGCGGAATGAGTTTGTGGAAAGGAAAGTCCAGAAAGGTGTAATCCTTACAAAAAGGATTGTTGTTTTCATTTTAAACTTAAGGATGAATGTCATTATAAAGTTATAGCCCCTAATTCATATGATTTTTTTATGCATTTTATCAGGTTATGTGGGTATGTCACAGCATCCAAGCAAGCTCAAAATCCTGAAAGAATAATTACAAGTCTCTAGTTAGAGTTCTCCAATATCTTCTATATTTCTCTTATATTCTCTATAATTATGGAATTCCATCTGAATTTTATGAATATTTATGAACCCTCTTGTATCATTTCTCATATTATTTCAATAAATAAGTTTGCATCTCTTTAGTTATTCCAAGACCCTTTCTAGATTTGCATAAAAATTGACTAGTATTTAATAAACTCTCAATAAATGAATTTCTATATAATGAATTTGATTCCTTTCTATTCATGGATCTATTTAATATCCTAATGAACATCATACAAGTCCTATATATCCAACTCAATAGCCTTTGAGTTCATTTGGAATATCCTGAATCTATACTATTTGAGTTGTCCCAAAGTATTCCTAGCTAGAGTTGTCCTCCTAAATTGTGCCAAGCCATTCCTAAACATTTGGATTCAAACCATGCCAATATCAGGTTCTAGTTTTCATATGATGGGGTTCCTAGGATCATTGGAGTATATTTTAGCATCATTGGTGCTCGAAACATAAATGGTCCCAATGCTTTGTGCAAAGGAAAAATTATATTGTGCAACCTCCTTGTCAAATTATGAATTGATACTGATATAATGAACCTATGATATAATTTTCAGATATATATTAACCATTTTAGATATATACTCTGATATAAAATGTATTTTAGAGGAATCCAACAGTGTTTTTGAGCAAAACTAGTTAATCCCTAAGTATTTTTCCCTCCTAGTTCTAAGTCCTCCTAATTGATTCCTTGTGATATAGTTCATATATCCATAGACCAGATTTGGGAATATTAGAAGTAGTATTATATCACTTTCCTCTACTCCCATGGAAATTAATATCTCAAGAAGAAGAACACATATCCAATTTTGCAAACATGTCTTGGCTTCACAATTGACCCACTATGCTCGCTTTCCTTTTTCCCCCACCAACGAAAGAAGCAATTATAGCCATAGATATTGAAGCATGATACCATGAGTATCAAACTCTAAAATGGGAGATTCATGAAAGTTATTTTTTCAAAAAATATATTTTCAAGTATGGATTTAGGAACAAGAAGGAAAATCATGACTCATACAAGAGAAAAGAAGAATATAAAGGAATATAAGACAAAGCCTCACCAAAACCATTCATATATGGGATTTTTATGATATCATTTGGTTTTTCTTCAAGTAGAGAATCTCAAATATGCGATCCAAATAAAACCACAAATGAATAAGCCTCAATTTTCCTAGGAGAGGGTGGCCATGAAGCAAAAGTACCAAGAGATAAATGTGATAGCATGCACATAGATTCACTACAATCAAAGGAAGATGTGAAGAAAAGTGAATCACGGGTTGTCGATGTGAGTCTTACTATGGAATCCAATGAGAAATAGCATTCTTTCACTAATATACTCCCAATAGAAGATGATGAGGAACCTTGCACAACTAAAGACCCAGTATCCCATCATCAGGTTGTTGATCAGGTGTGAGCATTGTTCACTTCTAGCTTCTTTATGGGTGATTTCCAAATCACTGCAAAGGGGATTTATTTTGGTGAGGGTGACTAGAGATATTTTGGATCAGATCCAAAATAAGAACATAATTCATATTTTTGTAAATCAGATCCACAATAAGAACATAAATCAGATCCACTTATGCTTCATAATAAAGCAGAAGATAATCTCATACTAGTTGGGTGTGAACCAAAGGGTTTGGTGGAAGAGAAGGAATGAAACTGTCAAATATTTGTAGGAAGATATCAAGGGGATACAGAATCAATGGGCCTTCGCAAGTTCATCCTAAGGCCTCCCCAATGAACGAATTTTGTATTGTTCAATCAGTTGCAAATGAAGAGTTGGTGTAGGAATGATGGAATCTGTCTTTAATTTCAATCGTATTTATGTTTTTTTTTCCAATATTTATGTTGTCAATTCATCATAGTATACTCTATAATGGTAAATAAGAGAATTTTTCGAAATAATTGTAGGGATGTTTATCAAAGCAAGTAGGCTGTAGAACATAACTGTATTTTTACTATTTGCATGAGCCTCTTTGCTAAAACATTTACTACCATGGGGGTGATTTGTAAATTTTTTTTATAATATAAATATATTTCTTGTTCCTATGGAAAAAAATAAAAACAAATACAAGTCATGTCTTTTTACAACTTGGATCGTGTTATTTATAATTATATGGATCCTCATTATTCTTGTTTGTCGATTGCATTAATTGAAATCTCTATTTAATCCTATTATGGGGTTCCAACACAGTGGATTCCTTATTGTAATTACCTCAAATTGTATTCTATAATTACTCACAATGTTATTTCAACTTTCTAGTTCTAGATACTAAATTGAAATGATTGCTAATTAGTTGAATACTGGTTTTAAATCTAATGATTTCCACAATAGTAAGTTGGAGACTGCTAATTACTTATTTTTGAATTGTACTCATTTTAAAAAAGAAGAATATTCTATATTACCCAGAGATCAAAATATCAAATATTTATCCTATAACATTATATGATTGCAAAATGTGCTTTCAAGATTTGGCAGCAAACAATACTAGTAAATCGTGTAAAGAAATTTTTGAACATGGATTAAAACATTTCCATAAAATTGAATTATAAAATTGAGACACAACAATATTAGAACCAAGAAAACCATTACTACAGCTTAAATAGATTAATTTTCTCAATCAAATGCTAGAAATGGTGCAAAATACTTGCAACTGTATATTTATTAATCATTAATTAGAAGAGATATATTACAATGCAATACAATGGCATGAATATCCATGCAATTCGAATCCAAGAGACGTCATTCGAATTGAGTGCATAAGAGTGGTTTACTTGTAAGTTAAATTCCACTAGACATGTCATAGTAACCACTTAACTCCAACATAATTGAATCTAACTGAATCGGAGGTACTTTAGACTAACTCTAACCAAATAGAACTCAATTGCATTTAAACAAAAAAAAGAACAAATCACGGGAAAGGTTCCTTTACCACTTCAGTTAACTAAAAAGTAGGTGAAGTATCTCCTAGTTGACTGAGTGGGGTTCATAAATCATGCAGTTCATCCCATATTTTCTCCTATATTGAAGGAGGAGATCCAGTTTGATGATGTAGTCACATGTTTGAGTCAAAACTTGAGATAAGTGGTAAATTAGGCCAAACTAAGACAAATAATGATGTGTGGTTGTAAAGTGACTTCAACATGAATTACTATTGATTCATAGCAATAATATATGGTATTTTCTAATTCTACCTACAAGGCTCCCACAAAATATAAATTGTAATGCATATAACCATGCATTGAGTCAATTCTGGATCAATGGGAATGTTAAATTAATTTATACATTAAGATACTGATTCGATTGCTAGAGATATTGTTTTATATTATTGTATAGACTAATTCTTTTCACTATACATTAGTGTTTTATTCTTCTACAATAAAATTCATACACCAATTCTCGAGGTGTGGGATGATTCTTTAAATTTCCTCAAAAAATTTATATCGTATAATTAAGTTGCAATTTACTATGAAAATGATTAATAAAAAACAACAATATTTTGGAACATTAACAATTATCTATTGTGATATTATTAACAAATCGTATTTCCATAAAAAAAACCATTTTTCTTAATAAGGAAGATTCAAATTAATGTACTTTGTAGTTATTCTTTAAGTGAAACTATAGTTTTATTGCAGGTCAGATCACCATCTATTATTTTGTATAGAGTGTAAATAGGTGTCGTTTATTACTCTACTTACACAAGAAAAATGATTCTTTCAAATACATTATTACTACAAACTTTTTATGTTTAAATACATAGTTAAAAGGAACTCATGTGTATTTAGAAAATATATAACATACAAACTATATATGCTCTCTTCCCTTTGTATATATTCTAAACAATGATTAAATACATTAATATCAAACTTGTAAGTCTGACAACTTCACTTTAATTTTACAATCACTTGGAATCGCTTTTGTATTTTATTTCTTTTTACTCAAGCACTTTTTGGTCCCTTTGGAATGTGATGTCTACCCTCTCTCCCAACCACCTAGTTGTCCAAGTGGTTGCACTTTCGGATGACCTATCAGCCTAACTATTTGTTGTAAACTTGGTTATCCCATTGTCCTAACAACTGGAAGAATACCTGGTTGTCCCAATGGTTGAATTGTTGATAAAAAAATGAATTTTTGCATCGTATCAATGTTGTCTTCCCTTCCTATTGGTAAAAAATCTTGAGGAATAGGATTCCTTAATGAGTGTCCTTGTTATTGTATGGATTTTTGTCCTACAATTTTCCCTTGATGTGGAAAAATCAATTTGTGATATTTTGACATATCTTGCCACTCTTTTCCCATTGGGTAGTGGTGTTCCTTTAAGGCATCTAATTCTATGTGATCATATGTGGTATTTTCATATGAAATTGTCCCCACTTTATTTAATATATTTGTCATTTGAATCCAAATTTCAAACTCATATTTCAATTGTCAATTGCTTGATATCCACTTATCTACCCTTCTAGTACATCAAATTGGACAACCTCATATATTTTATGGATTATATCACCTTTATATTTTGATACCATGTATAAATAGAGCCTTGATGCAAACAAGAAGTACAAGAAGTAGATATTTCTACATGATAATTCTCACAAGCATGCACAAGGAAAATAGAGAGAAGATAGAGAGACTAAATCACATGAAGAAGAGATGAATATTGGAGTGTATACTTCCATTGATTAATGATGAATAATAGTGTACATAAATAGTAAATCCCTCATAGGTATATTTTATTTGCATAGGAAACAACTCATCTAGCTCAAAAAGAAGACTTACTAAATATGATAAACCCCCATAGCTAGCTAAAGCACTTTCGTAATAATTCAAGGACCTCACAAATTATCTATAGCCTGAGTTAGTTTTCATGTATGATAGAAAAACATGCTAATACTTGAATTTGGAGAGAAAATCATGGAGGATGGGTTGGAAACAAAAGATAGAAATTTCCTAGTTGACTAGCTTTACCTTATCCACTAGAAAGCTAGAATAAAACAGTATAAAGACAGAATTTGTAGGAAGGCGTAGTTACTAATTCTAGAAGTAAATAAAGTGCGAAGTATCTAACTAGAATACGGATAAAGGCACTCTTGGGGTATAAATGGAAAGTGTTTTCCAAGTGGTGCAAATGGATGCTAACTACCTAGGATAATGGGTAGGAACTTTATTAGAAATGATTGAATATTTTATCCTAAGTATGAAGTGGTTTTATAATATCCCAAAACCCCCCTTTAAGTATGACTTTATGATGATAAGTCAGAAATATATATTCATATGTATTCATATAGGGCCCAACAACAATGTTATGGTCACCCTTTACAATTATTCATGTCCAAAGAATTAAGGTAAGAGGTAAAACCACATGGGGAAAATCCTCCCTCAAGAAAAGAAAATGCACACAATTTGAAAAAAATGTATTGAATATGTATTTATCTTCACTTGAATGAGTTGAATGAACTGCTTCTCATGAAATACTTGATGAAGAAGTTTGTATACTGCATGATGATGGGCTAGAGAGTAGAATCTGCAAGAAAGAAGAGGAGAGGTTCCTTGTATCTCATCATATGTTGAAGTAGGACCATTATATGACTGATTATTTATATTAAAAAACTATTATATACAAACACAATCTAAAAAGGAAAATATATATGTGCATACTCCTTCCCAAAGAGTAAAATAAATAAGACAAACAATTCCGTGTATATCTACAAAATAGTGATGTGGATCACATATTTCTTCCAATATGATGTGGAAACGTCCCAAATATTATATGAGGCTGAAATTAATATTATGTATCATAAATATTATAATATAGATTATCAAATACCAAACATTCAATGTCTCCATGAGGATATAGAGATAGAGTAGGAAAATGATGAGCAACTGGGGAAAAATGATGGATGTAAAAATATGAATGATGGATGGACTTGAGATCTAAACCATAAGTTTTTAGAATAGATAAAAAAATATATAAGATAATTCCAATGATGAATAAGTTCACGGATAACCAACCAGTGAAAAATAGACAATACTTGAAACCATTTGATATAAGTAACACCTCATAAGAAACCAATGAGGAATCAACTAGTGAACTTTGGGTTTGTATAGTCTTAGGAGTATTCAAAGGCATGGTAGATGGTATGTATGGTGGTATATAGTGTAATGGAATGAATTTAAGCCTTAAAATATTCTTCTCAATCAGAATTATAACCATTTTAATGGAGTTAGGAAGAGCTACTTAAAGGCAAGTCAAGATCTAGTGAAAAATAAGTATTGGGAGATGAATATAGGAGAGTGATATGAGGATTATCAAAGAAAGAAACTGAGATTTAAGATTATGATATATTATAAAACAAATATATATCAGATATGTGAGGAAAGGATTTTACTATGGAACTCAAGGAATAGTTTATATCACTTTGGAACTGCACATTATGACATTGTTATGAGGATTCAACAGGCTTCTCTAGCTCATGTGGAACTTCGATGTTGTCATTCTCAAGAATTTGAGACATGATATCCATATTATTATTGAAAAAATTATTCTCAAGATGAAATCCCTTTCTGCAATAAGAACACTTGGATGTACTTCCTTTCTTCTTGCCTTTCTTCATTGAACCTTCATTAGCAGGATTTGAAATTTCATCTTCATTATATGACTTTGGCTTCTTCTCTTTCATAATTTGCTTCTATTTTGACTTGGAATTATTACTTCCTTGAAATATGAGAGCATGATCCTTTTCATTGGAATACCTAAGAGCACCCATCTAGATCAATTTATCTTGATCCTTTGTTAGTGAATCAAAGAATGTACCCAAAGAAGGCATTTTCCAATTCAAAATAACAAGCTCAGTAGCATGAAAATTAGACACAAAAACTAAGTATTGAAGACCCAATTTTGATAGAATATAAAGGATAAATTTATATTCCTTATTCTCAGTCCCACATTGCTTGAGAAATATAACAAGTGACTTGAATTTGACAAAGAAACCTTCAATGGAATCGAAACTTCTTGGACTCAATGAGAATAAATCGTTCTCTAACTATTGCACTCTTATCTCATGTTGAACTTGAAAGAGAGACTCAAGTTTGGTACATAATTGTTTCAGAGTGGTCAAACAATCTAGATGAAAGAGTATATTGGTAGAAATAGAGAGGAAAATAAATACATAGGCTTCATCCAACCTATTATGCCGCTTAGCTTTCTCAACAACAGAATTTGGCTCATTTTCTAAAGCCATAGAAACTCTATAGAGTCCCTTATTGCATAACAAAATGCCAATATTTTCCTTTCATTAAATATAGTTGAAGGGAGTTAGGGTCATAGCTGAATTTAATCCAATATATTGATATTTTAAAGTGATCAACGAGATACTCTCTACAACCCACACAAATAAAAATAGGAGAAAATATTGTAAGCTAATCAATACAATCTCTTCTTCATAGAGGAATAAGAGACCGGATGCACTCTGATAGAGAGAACATATCTCTCCTCAACTCAATTGAACTTGAACAACCTTGTTCTCTAATACCATGTCAAAATTGCAGCTCTCATACCATGTAGAAATAGAGCCTTGATTCAAATAAGCAGCACAAGAAGTAGATCTTGCTACAGGATAATTCTCACAATCATGCATAAGGAAAATAGAGAGAAGATAGAGAGACTAAATCACATGAAAAAGAGGTGAATATTGGAGTGTATCATCCCATTGATTAATGACAAATAACAGTGTACATAAATAGTACATCCCTTGTTAGATTTGACATTTAGCTAGCATAAAATTAGGATCTTTAACTGAGACAACAACAAGCACAACAATCAAACAAAAGAGACAATGAACACAGTGCTTTTCCTTGGGGAAACCATAAATGGAGAAAACCCTGCAACTTCCTCATAGATAGAATCAACACCAAAGTGAAACCCAAAAATAGTAAGATGATCTCCTAACAACAGTAGCCTCTTTCTTCCTTGCCACGTTGTCTTTGTTAGATTTTTGACATTTAGCTAGCATAACATTAGGATCTTTAGCTGAGAGAAAAACAAGCACAACAATCAAACACAAGAGACAATGAACACAATTCTTTTCCTTGGGGAAACCATAAATGGAGAAAACCCTGCAACTTTCTCAGAGATAGAATCAGCACCAAAGTGAAACCCAAAGATAGTAAGATGATATCCTAACAAAAGTAGCCTCTTTCTTCCTTGCCCCGGTGTCTTTCTCTTCTCAACGACAGAATTTGGCTCACTTTCTAAAGCCATAGAAACTCTATAGAGTCCCTTATTGCATAACAGAATGCCAATATTGGCCTTTCATTCACTATAGTTGAAGGGAGTTAGGATCATAGCTGAAGTTAATCCATATTGATATTTTGAAGTGATCAACGAGATACTCTCTGCAACCCACAAAAATAAAAATAGGAGAAAATATTGTAAGCTAATTAATGCAAGCTCTTATTCATAGAGGAATAAGAGACTCGATGCACTCTGATAGAGAGAACATATCTCTCCTCAAATCTATTGAACTTGAACAACCTTTTGATCTAATACCATGTCGAAATTGCAGCTCTGATACCATGTAGAAATAGAGCCTTGATTCAAATAAGAAGCACGAGAAGTAGATCTTGCTACAGCATAATTCTCACAAGCATGCATAAGGAAAATAGAGAGAAGATAGAGAGACTAAATCACATGAAGAAGAGGTGAATATTGGAGTGTATCATCCCATTGATTAATGACAAATAATAGTGTACATAAATAGTACATCCCTTGTTAGATTTTTGACATTTAGCTAGCATAACATTAGGATCTTTAACTCAGAGAACAACAAGCACATAAATCAAACACAAGAGACAATAAACACAGTGCTTTTCCTTGGTGAAATGAGAAAACCCTGCAACTTCTTCAAAGATAGAATCAGCACCAAAGTGAAAACCAAAAATAGTAAGATGATCTCCTAACAACAGTAGCCTCTTTCTTCCTTACCCCAGTGTCTTTCTCTTCCTCATCTATGTGCTACAACTGAGTGTGAGTGAATGTGTGATAAATAGAGAGGATAGATGTCTATTTATACTAATTCCTGACTTGACTAAACCCAACTAGGGCCAATTTCACTCGGTGAGTCTAATAGCGCCAGAGCCCTAGAGATGTGGGGACTTTAACCCTTAGACAATAGGAGGGTTAACCACCTTGACTTGACATGACTTGTTTACATTATAGAAACTTCTCTATAGGAAAATTGGGGCATGAAATGACTCAAGTACATTACAAATACATCCTAGAATAAAAATTGGGTTACAATACATAAGAAATAAAGTGAATACATTCCTAAGTTACAATTACATCAACACTCCCTCTTAACTAGGAAGGTATTCTCTTGACACAATTTATCAGCACAAGTCTTCTTCTCTGTATCATCTATATTGTCATCGAGTGTTCATCATCTTCACCTTCAAGTCATCTCTATCTTCAAGTCACCTTCATCTTCAAGTCATCTTCACCTGGATCTGGATCATCACTCGATCTAAATCATCATCACTGGATCTGGATCATCTCTGGAGCATCATCTCTGGATCTGGATCATCCCTTGATTTGGATCATCTCTACTAGATCATCAACACTGAATCTTCACAGGTGTTATCTCATGATTCTTCTCATCACAGGAATTTCTACAGAGCCAACCCTTTTTCATGTTGGTTGTAGGCCTAGCCTCCATGTAGGTCTTCTTCAGTGCTTATATCTGACCCTAAGCCAGAATGGCCCACCCAGCACTTATATCTGATCATGTGGGAACCAATCCTATAATCATATAAAAAAGGCACGCCCAACAGTCACATCTGACCATGTGGGAACCAATCCCACAACCCTGTCAGAAAGGCCCAGCACTCACATTTGACACATGCAAGGAACCAATACAACATACATGTTCAAAAAGGCTCAACACTTATATTTGACACATGTGAGGAACCAATCCAACATACATGTTTAAAAAGGCTCTGCACTTACATTCAACACATGTGAGGAACCAATAAAACATGCATGTTTGAAGGGGCTCTACACTTACATTCGACACATGTGAGGAACCAATATAACATGCATGTTCGAAAGGGCTCTGCACTTACATCCGACACATGCAAGGAACCAATCCAACATGCATGTTCGAAAGGGTGTGCAATCACATCTGATCAAGTAGGAACAAATCCTACAGTCGTATCAAAATGGCCCCCAGTCCCAAACTGAACTACGTGGTAACTGACCAGGTGCCTCCATTCCAAGAATGGCATTCAACGTTTACTTCTAATCATGTAGGAACCAATCCTACAGTCACATTAGAATGGCTCAGTACTCATATCTGACATGGAAGGAACCAAACCTCACCATGATAGAATGGCTTAGCCCTTACATCTGACCATTAAAGGAACCAATCCTCTCACCATGTCAAAATGGCTCTGGGTCTCATCATTTCCCCTTGGAGGAAACCTTGATCTGTAGAACACCAAGCTTCTCCCTAAATTGGTCAAAATTCACCCTAGACAATGGCTTTGTCAACACATCAGCTATATGTTCCTCTGTCGCAACATACTGGAGCTTCACTGCTCCCCTCTGCACCATATCCTTGATATAGTGATACTTGATCTCAATATGCTTTGACTTGTCATGGAACACTGGATTCTCTGACAACTTCACGCAACTTTGGTTGTCACAATGTATACAAGTAGTATCCATCTAGAAATCAAATAAATCAGACAGTGGCTTCCTCAGCCATACTACCTCACAACTAGCTGAACAAGCTGTGACATACTCTCCTTCAGCTGTACTTAGCACCACATAGGATTTCTTCCTACTAAATCAAGAGAACACACCTGATACCATACTAAAGCAACACCCTGAAGTGCTCTTCCTATCGATGGCACTGTCTGTCCAATATAAATCAACATAACCCTCCAGGTTAATCTTTTGATTCTCCTCGTACTTGAGCCCATAATCAATTTTAAACCTCAGGTACCTTAGAATATGCTTTGTAGCAATCAAGTGAACATGTCTCAGATCTGTCAAGAACTGGCTCAAGGTGCTCACAGCAAAGCAAATGTCTAGTCTCATGTTCATCAGGTACATCAAGGACCCAATCATCTGACGATATATCGTGGCATCAACCACTTTTGATAAAGTATTACTCAATATATTTAGGTTTGATTCCATAGGTGTGGTCATGGCCTTGCAACTCATCATCCTGAACCTCTTTAGGATCTCTACTACATACTTCCCTTGTTGGAGGGAGATTCCATCTGCATTCGGCCACACCTCCATGCCTAGAAAATAATGCATCATACCCAAGTCCTTCATTTCGAACTCAGCAACAAGCTTTCTCTTCGTATCAGCAATCAACCCATCCATACCTGTTACAAACAGATCATCTACATACAGTAGTAGCATCACTAGGTTTCCATATTCAAGATTGTAGTAAAGGTTTTAATCTGCTTTACTCTTGGTAAAGCCTAAACTAGATAGAAATCTGTCAATTTTGCCGTACCATGTCCTGGGTGCCTATTTCAAATTGTACAGGGATTTCTTCAATCTATACACATGAGACTCCCTATCACGTGTCTCAAAACTGAGTGGTTGTTCTACATACACTTCCTCTTCCACTACACCATTCAAGAAAGCAGTATTGACATCCATTTGGTGTATCTTCCATTTCATCACTACAGCAAAAGCAAGTACCGATTTGATGGAAGTGTATCTGGCTACAGGTGCTCCTTCCTTCTATGAGAAGCCATGAGCCATGAATATTTCCTTATATTTCTCTATGCTACCATCTACAGCATGCTTGATCTTGTAGATCCATTTGGAAGTTACAACCGACTTCCCTTCTGGTCTTGGGACAACATCCCAAACATCATTCTTCATGATCCATTGATACTCTTCGATCATAGCATCCATCCATTCTTTCCATTATGTCGCTACTTCATAGTTGGAAGGTTCTTTATTGATAACATCACATAGTAAAGATACATATCCGGAGCAAGATCTGGTTCTCTTTTTTTCTCTGTGTTTCTCTTCTAGAGCCCCATATCTTTCCGCACCTTGGATAATTTCTCATACCCAAGAAGGTTTCCTGTTGTGAGGATTCTTCTCCTAAAGTGGATCTATAGGTCTTTGTGGTTCTTCAAATTCTCATTCTTCTTCTTGATTTTCTTCATTCATGGTTGTATCATGAATTCTGGGTGCTTCTGCTTCTTTAGGATCTTTAGCAGGTCTCTTTCTGGATTTGTTGTAAGCTGAGTCTTCATCAAATGTTACATCCCTGCTGATGTCAATCTTCTTGAATCCTAGGAAGTATATTCTGTAAGCCTTCAAGCTTTCAGAGTATCCCACAAATATACCCTTATTTCCTGAAGGATCTAGTTTTGTTCTCTTCTCTTTTGGAATATGTATGTACACTGGACCGCCGAATATTCTGAGATGGATGACTTCTTGTTTCTTTCTAAAGAAGACTTCTTCTGAAGTCTTTTTCTTGAGTACTTTGTGTGGAGTAGGGTTTTGTACATACACTGCTATTCTAGCAGGTTCTACCCATAGATGCATAGGAAGATCTTGATCATGAAGCATTGCTCTTGTAGCTTCCATGATAGTTCTATTCTTCCTTTCTGCAACCCCATTCCGTTGTGGATTATAAGGAGTGGACAAATCCCTCTTGATCCCTGATTCTTTGCATAAGTCTTTGAATTAATTTGATGTGAATCATCTTCCATTATCTGATCGAAAAATATTGATATTCTTTTCTCTATGGTTCTCGATCAAGGATTTGAATTCCTTGAACTTGCTAAACACTTCATCTTTGTTCTTCATGAAGTAAATCCATGTCTTCCTAGAAAAGTCATCAATGAAAGAAACATAGTATACATACCCTCTTAGTGAACTTGATGACATTGGTCCACATACATTGGAGTGGATGATTTCCAAGATTCATTTTTCCTTACTCTCGCTACTTGGAAATGTCTTCTTTGTATTCTTTCCTTTTGCACATCCTTTGCAGACCCCTTCATGTTTTGCTTCAATTTCTGGAAGACATTCAATAGCTTTGCTTGCAAGGGGTAGTGCTCTGTAATGCACATGTGCAAGCCTTCTGTGCCAAAGTTCATTTGTCTCTACCGTGTCATGGACCATAGCTTGTTCTGGATGCCCCTTCAGTTTGTATAAACCTCATTCTCATTCTCCAATCACTATTGCATCATCAATAGTCTTTCCTCTTGGCCACATGAGGACTTGGACATATACAAATGCAACCCTCATGTATTTTGCATCCAATGCTGATATGGATAGAATATTCTTCTTTAGTCCTGGTACAAACAAGACATCCTTCATTTTCATATACTTTCCAGAGTCTATCTTGTAGGAGGATTCACCACTACCTTTTATGGGATATTGGTAGTCATCCCCAAGTTTCACCTTATGGGGTGAATTATGTTCGGATAGTTTCTCAAAGGATTCCTTGAAACCTGTCATGTGCTTGGAAAACCCACTTTCAATAAGCCTATATTTTCTTCCATGAGTGACAGATCCCATGAGAGCAGAGATCAGAACATATTCATCTTCACTTGAAGAGTCTTCACTTTCTTATTTTACTCTCTTCCTGGGAGGATCATCATCCTTAGCAATGTGAGCATGATGTCTCCTTTCGGAGTTCTTATTCTTTTTGGATCCATTCTTGTTCATGGGACAATTTCTACCAAAGTGTCCTATTTCATCACATGTATAACATTTGGTTTTAGATGAACCTTTCTTATGAGAATGCTTACCTTGGTGATGATGCTTTTCCCTTCTTCCTTTCTTGGAGTGTACTATGAGAGCTTGATCTTCACTTCCCATCCTTTCTTCTCGAGCTGCTATCCGAGCTTCTTCTTGAGAAAATTCTTCCTACAGTCTATTGAACTTAACTAACTTCTTCCTAGAACAGATTCCTTGGATGAAAGAATCCCATGACCTAGGGAGGCCATACAAAGTTGTCATCATAATTTCTACATTATCCACTTCTTCATCTACTTCTTCTAGTTGTTCTTTGATCTGGGATACCCTTGGGAAGTATGACTGGATGGTCTCCTCATTCTGGATCTTGACATTCTTCAACTGGTTCCTTAGAGTCATCTTCTGATTGATGTTCTTCCCTTCAAATAGTTTGGTTAGGGCATCAAATATGGATTTAGGTGTCTTGAGGGAGGACACCTGTGGAATGAGGTGATCTTTGATGGATTCTGCAGTGATCTTCTTTGACATAACCAACTTCTTCTTATGTAAGGCCTTGGCCTCATCTCCCTCTACATCTTGGAACCTCCTCATGGATGTAGGAGTCCAACTCATTTTCTTCTAGTCACAGGGAGATCCTATACTTACAGGCTGAGAAGTTATCATCTCCCTAGAGCTTTTCATCAAGATTGGTATGACGAGAAATATTAACTAAGAACCTCAAATGGAAATACTAAAGATTTATATCTTACCGGGTCAAGATGTCAGATATGGATTTGGAGCTAATATCCTGCAATGCTGGTTCAAGAGCATATTAGGATTTTACTTTTCTAGAGTTTTGTCCAACCAAATGCTTTGAATTTGATCCCTAACTTCGATTTTGGGGAGGATATCAATCCAAGACTGGGCTCACTGAAAAATTTCACTTCTGTTAAAATCCCTAATTTTTGGTAGCAGTGTCAGGTCAAAAACTGAAAAACCTCAGAATTGGATTCTGCTTCGATAGAAAGATGCGCCCTAGGGAGGAGAGTTATTCCACCGTACTTTTGCTGAAAAAATGTGTAGAGAGATCCACAAAATAGGAAGTCCTAGTTCCCATAGCTACATAGTGTCTTCTTCTGAGGTTAGCTCTGATGCCATGTTATATTTTTAACATCAAGCTAGCATAACATTAGGATATTTAACTGAGAGAACAACAAGCACAACAATCAAACACAAGAGACAATGAACATAGTGTTTTTCCTCGAGGAAACCATAAATGGAGAAAACCCCGCAAATTTCTCAAAGATAGAATCGGTAGGAAAGTGAAACCCAAAAATAGTAAGATGATCTCCCGATAGCAGTAACCTCTTTTTTCCTTGCCCCAGTGTCTTTCTCTTCCTCATCTATGCGCTACAACTGAGTGTGAGTGAACGTATGATAGATAGAGAGGCTAGCTCTCTATTTATACTAATTCTTGACTTGACTAAACCCAATTAGGGCTGAATTCACTAGGTGATTCTAATAACCCTAGTGCCCTAGAATTGCGGGGACTTTAACCCTTAGACAATAGGGGGGTTACCCACCTTGACTTGACATGACTTGTTTACATTATAGAAACTTCCCGATAGGAACATCGGGGCATGACATGACTCAAGTACATTACAAATACATCTCTAAATAAACATCGGGTTATAATACATAAGAAATACAAGTGAATACATTCTGAATTTACAATTACATCAACATCCCTCATAGGTAATTTCGACTTAGATAGGAGAAAACTCATCTAGCTCAGAAAGAATAGTTACTAAATATGATAAACCCCATAGGTGGATAAGGAACTTTCCTAATAAATCAAGGACCTCATGAATTATCTAAAGCATGAGTGAATTTTCATGGATGATGGAAAAGAATGATATTTCTGGAATATGGAGAGAAAATCATGGAGAATGGTTTGCCAACAAAAGATAATATTTTTCTACTTGACTAGATTTACCTTATCCACTGGAAATTTGGAATAAAGAAGTATAAATACAAAATATGCAGAAAGACATAGTTACTAATTTAGGAAGTCAATAAAGTGGGCATCATCTAACCAGAATCAGGATAAAGGAACTCCTGGGGTATATATGGAAACTGTTGACCAAGTGGTGCAAGTGGATGCCAACTATCTAGGCTACTGGGTAGGAAATTATTCAGGAATGATTAAATATTTTTATCCTAAATTTGAAGTGGGTTTATAAATATCCCAACAAGATTTTTATACTTCCTTTTGATATATTTCCCCATTTCCATCCCATGAATGAGGTATCCATAGCTTTATAATATCATAAAGCAAACTCTTGAATGTAGCTATATCTTTAATAAGTGCTTGTATGTTGCCTTCAATTATCTTTACCATGATTTGATTCATAATCATATATATGGCCATATTGATTTATTAGGTTCTATTGATAGTGTTGGAGACATTTACCTTCATCCTCACTCTTCAGTCAAATTGGCCTAGTTAAAACCACTATCCTAAGTTTAATTGACATCAAGGAGCATTAATTACCATCATCCCAGTCACTCCCATTCCTACCTACAGTCAAGGAGGCTAACTTAGCCTTTCCTATAGTCAAGGAGGCTAACTGGAGCACTCCAGGGGTTATCTGTGTGACATTCATGCACCTAATTGCTAACTGGGGGTTACTTTCAGTTCAACCAATCAGTTACAGTCAGTTAAGGTGCCTCCATGCATTAAATATA
>LPNX010752927.1:440665-459937 GCA_001517045.1 Pseudotsuga menziesii
AGATAGTTTATAAATCTTATTATTTCTCTTTTCTTCTATTGTTTAAGTATTCAATTGTCTTCTCTACCTCCTTAGGAATCTCTCTCATCTCTTTTTATACTCTTATTAATTCCTCTTGTGCTTTTCTAGCCATTTATAACTCATCAAAAACCACATTACAATGATCCCACTTTTCCATGAATCATTGTGCTATTTTATCCCACAAATATTTTTTTTCCCTTGTAGCTTAGTGATTTGAATTTTAAGATCATTTATCTCAGTTTCTACATCCTCAATTTCATCTTGTTTTTTACTGACTTCACCTTCTAATTCCACAATTCCGCCATCCTTGCATCTCACCTTAGCTTCTAATTCTTTAACCCAAATATATTTTATATCTGGTTGGTGAGTCGAGGTGTCATATTCCATGGCATCTATAACCTCCTGAACCGTAACTCTCTTTTCAGGCTCTCTTGTAGTATGTTTTGTCTCTCTTGCATGCCGACTTTCTTCTTGTATTTTGGGAGATGATGTATGGAAATTGGGATCATGACCCAAGGAGGTATTTTTTAGATTCATAGAATATTTCTACATTTCCAATTCATTTTTTTTTATTTTGATACTACTCTGAGAATCCCTTGAATTTCATTCTACTCTAGTAGAAATAATCCTTTTCTTCTTATTCTTTAGTTAGCTCAAGAGTCTGGATCGGCTAACCACTGGGAATATTTACTTATTTCCTTAGATGTGCTATCACAATATCATTCCTATGTAAGAATGTTTTGGAACTAGAGGTGTATGTTAGATCTACCCCTAAGGACAGAATTTTGTTCTCTATCTCTTTAATCATGACCATCTTAGCTTTGATTATTACTCTCTTAACTTTAAACAACTTCTCAAAGTCGTTTGAGACTGACCTCAACTTCCACTCTATGGAAGTTGAGTGCACTAGTTCTTTCACACCATATCACTTTATTTACTAAAGAAGTCTGATTTGTATAGCTTCCCAAATTGTTTGAAATCCACTTCATATTTAATATCCCTCCAATCAACAAATATTGTTTTCATGGGAACTTTTGGATCTATTATTGGAATTCTTAGGGTGTAATTCTTATGGTTTTCCACTATAAAGAACCTATTATCTATAGGATCCACTTGATTTCTTATATCTTTAACAAAATATATTGCACCCTTTTGAAGATTGAATTTAGATGGTCCTAGTGGTACAGAGGGTGATGGATGTATATGATGAGGTATCAAAAACTGCATAGAGGTGTATTTTTTTAATTTGATAGGTGATACATATTTTGTCACTCATGGCCTCTTCATTAGTTGATTTAGATCCTTTGGTATTTCATCACTATCATCCTTTTCGATCCGTTTGTGCTTTGTCTCCCCTCCTTCTTTACTAGGATTCTTATTTTGTGGTCCCTGCTCAACTCCATCAATTTCCACATTAGTTTGGAGATATTCACCTCATTGTTTTTCTCATATATTTGCACTTGTGGTGTTTTTTTCTTGTGCATTATTTTGGAATTCCACTACTGGTTCCCAACTTTCGAGATTGGCTATTCTCTCCCATTCTAGTTTTGGGAAATAATTCTAAGGGAAGTTTTTGTTTGCTACTCTTAATTGAGAAACGACTAGAGGAGGACCTCATATGATCCATTCTTTGTTTTTTCTAAGTTGAGTTGCTTCAAGTATTCCTCTATGTACTATAGGGAATTCAATATGGTCACTTGTGAGGGCCCCAAATCCTTAGGTAAGAAAAACTCGTATGGTGCTTGAAGTGTCAGAAATGCATCTTATCAAAGATAAAACTCTTCCTTGTATACTAAATTATAAATATCATGGGTTTGAGGAATGCAGGAAGCTTGTGGGGATCATCTTCAAAACCCTAAACTCTTACTACAATATGATCTTCATATAGAGACCAATCTCTCACCATCACAATAGGACTCATCTATAAAGATTGTTTTTTTCTTGAAACATTATTGGAGGTGGAGTTCCATTTATCAAGGTGTAGGTAATATGCATAACTTTGTTGGAAAATTATATGCAATTGGAATTTCTAGGCTTCCTCAAACCGAAGTATATCCATTCAATATAGGGATCTAGTTTCCACTTTCATCTTTTATTTTTAAGTTCAAAATTTTTAATGGCCAAAATTGTGATGTAAAACATGTAGAATATCATATGCGAGTATGCTTTATAGCAGTTGAGTATATGTGTTTTATATGCAACTTGCTCCACTGCAACCCGCGTATGACCCGCATTGTGTTGAAAGCATAGTCGTGTATGCTGCAGACTTAGAAAAAATAAAAAAATGATGAAAATCAAAAGGAATTGATGGGTTCTAATGATTAATAATGGTCATTGGGAAGGTAAAAAAGGTTCTAGAATGGAGGGAGAGAGAGTGTGAGGATATGGATCGAGAGGCAATGTGGGATACCCCTACATTACATGCATTGCAACAATGTGGTTTTTTGAAATTATTCTACACTTCAAATATGAGGGCCAATGTTCACCTTCTAGAGACTCTTATCAGTTATTGGGAACATGACCTTGGTATTTTTGATCTACAAGGAGAGGTATTGGAAATTATCATAGAGGACATGTATTTCATTACCGTGATTTCCTGCATAGGCATGCTGGTAAACCTTGAGGGAACTGCTAGGGGTGGTGACCCTATGAGTGTACATGATTACACTAATACCTACTATCCACCAGGTACATAGGAAAAGGGGACATTTGTCCCAATCCACAAATAACAAGATTTCATTTACAAGTGGTGGTAAGCATAGTGGCAAGGATCACTAGTTCTTATTCATTACACTTGGCCACTAAAAGTCATATGCAAGTTGCGGTGGAATGCATGCAGGGTACAGTGTTTGATTGATGCTCTAGTATGATCCTAATCATGAAAAAACAAATATCTAATTGCAAGAGAGGATGAAGGAAAAAATTTGGTTATGTAATAATTTTGGTGTTGTTGTTCTTCTTCGAGAGTTCCTTCTCTCCACCCTGTAGTACCATTTCCACCACTTTCCATCCTCCAGCCTAGAATTACTAGATGGAGAGAGATATTTCTTTGTCAAGGTGGTGGAGGTGGGATACAAAGTGGGTATGATGGATATTTTTATCTTTGGTGGGACAGGAAATTAATTTCTCTCAAACAACTCCCATTTTCAAGATTGGAATTTCGAGGATACAATGAAATCGTCCTCCTGCTAGGGGAGGCATGTGAAGATATAGGTATGTTTTATATTTTTAAATTATTTTATTTTTATGAGTTTTATTCATAAAGTTATATATACATATGAATATGAACTTGACTGTTTTTAAAATTTTTATGTGAAGATATTGGACCTATGCGCCCTGATGAGTATCCTAGAACATTTTTGCGGCTCATACCAAGTGGGAATGGAAGCATGCTATGGGTTATCGAGGGGAAGCTGTCCAGGATAACCCAAGGTCTCCCTATGCTATAGATAGAGTGGATCCTAATTATAATGTAGGATTTTGTAGTAGGGGTTCTATCGACCTGGATACACCTTCTTAGAAGGGTAGTTACGGTTGTTCTACATTATAGGGAGGCTGTAGAGGTAGCCATAGCTGACGAGCCTTAGGAAGAGGTCTAGGTTTAGACATATATGGATGATGATCCTATTTTTTTTTATATTGATACAGTTATGACAGGATCTACAGATAAAAAACTTGATGAATCTATGGACATATTTTACACACACACACACACACATATTACTGGTAATTTACATGTGTTTCAAATGCATATGTTATATTTATTTTACAAAGTGTGTGTTAAGTTCCATTCTAATATGTAATTCACATAAGCATCAGTAATTGTATTTTGATTTCTTGAAATGTGATTAAATGAAATGTATTCAAAGTTTCTTTCAAGTAATCTTACATGCAAAAACTAACATAACAAAGTAGGGTTTCGCACCTAATAATCTTGTAACAACTCAATAACTACCATATATCTATCCACATTATTAGTAGCAGGACCCAACCAAGCACCACCCGAGAAAAATAAATGTCCTAAGGGTGAATTAATAACCCAAGCGACTGAAGGAAGGCTATAAGTATGGAGGCTAGAACCATCTGCAAAACCTACAAACCACTCAGCTGAAATATGTAAAAACCAATAGAGTGTATAAGTAATACTAACCGTATAAATATTGTACATTAAAATACATACAATAAAAATACAAGAACAAGCACCATGCCTAAGCGTAGTATTTCTTTAGGTAGAGCCCATTTCTAGGCTTCGACAACTTATTTCCATCGTAATCAGTCAATTCATACACTCCCTTTTTCGAAAGCTTTGACATGATGTAGGAACCCAACCACATAGACTTGAATTTCCCTGCCCCTAGGTGTTAGCTAGAATATTTCACCTCCTGCAGAAAACAAGGTGTTCCACTGGTCTGAACGGTTCATAAACAAAACAAATAGAGGATAGAGGTTGAAGACTCGCCCTAGACACTATAGATATCTGGAATACAAGGCTTTGATAGTCCACCTGTGTACCTACAATCAAGCTCAACATGAAACATATCAAAGCAACCAGAATATGATCTACTAATCTATGCTAGTGACTAAGGAATCTAGCAACATATATGTAAAATCACAACAAAAACAACATATGTGGGACAGAAATGAACTTGCATTAAAGAATATGAAGACGTTTACAACCAATCCTTAGTGTTGACATGCATCTCCATTAAACAAGACATTCTCATCCCCAAAAGTTCTAACTCTAGCTCTCTATGCTCTCTCCAAATGATCTTGGGCCAATGATCAATACAACAGCATAACAATACATCAAGTGTTCTCTCCTCAACCATGGCTATGAGCTCTTATTTATAAGGTTTTAATGGATAGAGTAGGTTGATAAATTAGTGGGTGAGGTGGCTTCTAAGATCCTAGGATGAGGGATCTCGAGCTCAACCAACCCACAACAGTAGGGATACAGTAGGACACGAGGCTTATCATCTAGAATCCTCGAGAAGCTTCTCTTTTTCCCTTTTTACCTAGGGTACCATGTTTCTCCTTCTATGACACAGTGGTTCTGGTAATAACTACTTATGGAGCAAGGAAAATAAGCGGTGGCACTACTTATGGGAAACAGATGATGGGCGGTGCAAATAGGGGTACCACTCCTCGATAAAGGGGCATGCACAGTGCTGGTAATTTGTATGAAATATTGATGAAAAACCATTTATTTTCCACTCCAAAAGTTGGGATTTAGGGCAAGTAGGTATGTCAAATGTCTTATCACATGATGGTGACAGGATTTTGGTATAATAGGATGCCCCCCAAAGCATGAGTCTTATAGGGATACGATAAATGAGAGCTTTGAGAACAAGTCATTTCCACAAGATGAAAATGTCAGCTCGATCGGAACATGTTTTCAAGTAGACATCTATAGTACATCAGTATTTTGACTCATAGACACAAGTAACCAAACTCATGGTTGTAGACAAATACAAGGTAGATCCATGAGAGGAATAAACAAGCATGGCTATTGGAATATAGCGTAGATCCATGTGATAGAGGACTCAAAATTGGACATAGCTACCAGACATACAATGTAGATCTATGTCATACTAACACAAATTTGAGCATATCCACGAACATACAAATGTGGATCCATGCTAGATGTACAAAACTCCATTACAGCCTCGGGAAAACGTAATGAGAGCTTTAAACAAATACCCAGGGTCTTTGTCTCGTCTTCCACAAAGTACGATTCTGTCCATGTGATTACAATGATCTGAAGTCGAACATTGTAGAAACCACTTGATTACCAACCAATGATGTGAACCATTAATAAGTGCGAGGGAGATCACCATTAATGTCAATGATTCCCAAGGTACCCTAGTACAACCTACTGAGTGTGAATATATGTCCTAATTTCGAACACCCAGATGATTCTATCGATCAAAGGTCAATGATGTGAACCTATGTTAAGAGCGAGAGAAACTGTCATTAAGGTATACAGATCTCAAGGTACTAAATATTGTTTCTAAGACTATTTCCTGGATAATGAGCTGATGTCAACAGGAAAAGTCTCATCGAAGGAGGGCCATGATGAGTCCCACATCGATGACAAGAAACTTGAAACATAGTTCTATAATGATGTGAATTTAGTAACCATATGGTTGACTCAAAGATACTGACACAAAGACTGTGTAGACTGCAGAGGTAAAACTTCTGTAGATCTCCTTTGAACATCAGGCGGCATGACAAAAAGACTTGGCAGCATGACTGAACATGATAGACACACAATGCGATAGTGGACAATGAATTATTTTCAAAGACTCAAAGGATTGACATGACTCATGAAAGTGGATTGTCACCGAGATCAGCTAAATACCCAATTGACTGACATGATTGCGTAGACAAGTGCCACGTTCAAAGGTAATGACAAACAAGTGCCATTATTTACAAAATGATTCCCTTCCCATTCCCCCCATCATGATTGACGAGTGCCTCTTTTTGGTTTTACGAGTTCAAAGAGGGTAACAAAAACTCGATATAGCTTGTCAGAAGACAAGTCTAGACTCATATGTTTTATGAACCTACGAGAGGAGGGGTTCGTTCCCAAAATGGGTCTCTCAATGTTTAATTTAATGAGTCCACTAAAAGAAAACTCAGTATCTTTCATGTTTAGAGAGTCTGAACGAATACAGAAGAAGACTCTAAGGGGGTCCTTTTTTGTATGATTTAGTCTCTAAGGCCCGAAAAAGTGTAAAATCATACCTTAGAGAACTCTTCCAGTCATGATTGGCTGGAGTGATCCTTTTTCATAAATAGTCCGATACAAACCGAAAAAGAGATAACCTACCATTGGATAGATGACTCTTCAAATATTTTAACAAGCGTGAAGAAGACAAGATCGCTCGACGATCTTTTCGTAGTTAGGGAGTCTAAAAATGGTTTAAAAAAGACTCCATTAACCTTTAGGCTTTTTCATGTTTCAATCCAGAGCATGAAAAAGTAATAAACTAAGCTTAAACCACTTTTCATGTTTTAAATAGAGCACGAAAAATGAAAAGTAAGCTCAACACCATCTTACTGTTTTTAACGAGCTCGAAGATTAGTTAAAAGAATGCTCAAGGATTGGTTTCATTTTTACGTGAGCTCGAAACCAATGGGTAAACTATGCTTGAAAAATACCATTAGCATGATATACAGAGGTTGGAATCTTTCCCCCAGCATGATTGCTAGCAAAGCTTACCCCCAGCATGATTGCTAGCGGCTCGAAATGCCCCCAAGCTTCGTTTCATCTAATGCCGATTCTTCTTCCATAGCCAACTTAAAAACCTGGTTACTAATGTGAAAATGTTCACCAGTGGGGTAGGAATAAAGAGAATTGGGAAGGTGAAAAGAAGGTTCAAGTTATAACACTAAAGTGAAGACTCGACTCAAGGGAAGGGGATCTGTTTCATCTTTACGCAAGTTTGTAACAGAAGGTAACTATGCTTGGAACATGGTTTCATTTTTATGCAAGATTGAAACCAAAAGGTAAACTATGCTTAAGGAGTGGTTTTATTTTTTAATGAGCTTAAAACTACAGGATAAACTATGCTCTAGACATGGTTTCATTTTTATGCAAGCTTGAAACCAAAAGTGTAAAGTATGCTTAAGGAGTTGTTTTATTTTTTAACAAGTTTGAAACCATAGGATAAGCTATGCTCTAAAACCTCCTCCTACCGAACATGATATCCAGAGGTTGACAGGTTTCCCCTATTTCATAAAAGCTAGCTGCTTATCTCCATTATGATGTCCATAGACTAGAGCCATGCCCCCCCATTTTACCTATGATGTGAAGAAGCTAACTAGAAGAAGGGGAAGGAACCACAAGAACATGTGGCACATTCAGGAAAGTCTGATTACTAGGAGTAATGCGATGGTCAGGTGTAACAAAGGAAAGCTTATCAATGGTCACAATATTCCCATCATGGGGAAAATGCATAACTATAAAGAGTGTGGACACAATAGCCTTCATGGCATAAACATAATCAAGTTCAAGGAGCAGATTGAAATCTAAAGGACCTTGGACCACCATAACATCAATACATACAGTTTTCCCTCCTAATGTAATAGGTAAATGAGGAAGGATCCCTAAAGGTGCAGTAGGCCTTCGATTAAAATCTATAATCTGATCGGCGGCTGGCACAAGTTGAGGCGAACCTAAATCTTGCCAAGCAGTTGAGGATAGAATACTAACAGAAGCCCCTTCGTCAACAATAGTGCAAAGTATCCACCTAGCAGTAACATTCACAACTATCTGGAAAGGAACACTCAAATGAAGATGAGACTCTGTTAGGTTACTCCAGTCAAAGGAAATAACCTCATTACTTGGAGAGGGTTTTGTCGAAATAGACAAAATTTCCTCTTGTCGAGAACAATCAAAACGAAGCATAAAGACTTTAGCAGGTTTTGGTTCATTCTCTACCGGAAGAGAAGAACAAGACAAATATTTGGTCAAAGAGACTACTTCAGTCTTAACACTCTCTGATGAAAGAGTGGGATCGGGTGGAAATGACACTGAATCGACCACTTTAACTTCACTCTCCAAAGGAAGAGTGGGATCAATTACAGATAAATACGAATCAACCACTTGGTCAACCAGTGGGGGATCGAGGGATAACTTACTATCACTTATTGGAATCACTTGTTGATGATCAGTATTATTTTCCAACCAACGCAAAGCTTCATCCATGCTTGGACAAAGAAAAGTATGATGCATACCCTTGCATATCAAACAAGGATACAATGCTTTACCCTTACGACCTTTTACCAATGGGTCACTGGTTGAGGGAGTATTATCAACATGATGATCAGAGGTTGATGACACAGATGGTTTGGACCTTTTAGACCACTGTTCTTGTACATGGGAGAGACTGAGACACTCCTTAAGAATGTGGTCCCCCTTGCAAATCTTACAAGGGAACTTGGGTTTTCTAGGTGTTCTCTTAGAACGAGCACCATCAAGAGCAGATGGTTGCTACTTTTTCTCTTTCTTATCCTTCTTCTTTTCACCCTTCCCTTTTTTCTTATTCTTATCCACTTGACTACTAACCATAGAGCTTTGGTCAAGTGAAGAAGAAGAAAGATATGAAGCCACAACTAGTGAAGAAGGAAGGGGATTAGGTTGACGTCGACCCTATCATAGAGGAGAGGTGACATTTGAGACATTAGGTGTAACAGGAATTACCGGATTAAATAACCAGACCGATAATCCTATAGTTAATCCAGGAAGATTTAGAGTGGCAATAAAGGGAGGACCAATACCTTCACTTGGAGGGAGTACAAAAGGTACACCTTGGAAAGGGACCTCTTGAGTGGTATTCCAAGATGAGGATTCCATCTCTAAACTCTCTAATAACCCCCTAGCTACCACACACAAGAAAGTACTACTGAAACTAAAAGCAACAAGCAAAAATGTGAATGGAGTGGATAAGAGTGAGGAATCTCATAGGACAGGCCAAAAGGATAACTCATATGGTTTGAGGATTCCTAAAAGGGTCTCTTGATATACGCAAGGTAGGAGGGAGCTCAAATCAGTAGTAGTGTTGTCTAATGCATAACCGTACACAAGGGGCCTTCCGATATACAATCGAGTATGTGAAGTACCTTTCTATATACCTCAAGGGTACATGAAAGGCCATTCGATATACCGATAGTACGTGTAAGAACAGTACGAGTCCCAGGATATAATGCTGACAAATAATGAAAGCTCCTATGTTTTACGACACCCGAACACATCTCTAACCTATCACTCAAATTTCTAAAAGTTTTAACCTAGTACTATCGTTAATTTTATATTGTGCGTTTAGGTGGATGTTATACACCTGATTGGCACCTCTCCGTCCGAGTGCTGACATCCCTCAGGTCGGCACACAAAAGGACACTTATGGATTGAGGTTTGCCTAGTTTCATTATACCTTGGTTGATGATGAAATACATTGCCTATATGCCCAGCTGATTACTTTTCCATTTTGAGATTTTGAGTAGCATACGTGACTATATCTATTGGCATCTCGCGCATCATACATGAGTATCATGTTCAGCAGGTCGCACATACATGTATATGCGGGTTGCACTTGTATAGAGTCGCGTATCATACGTGGGTTGCTCTACTACAGACCCACGTATGGTTTCCTCAAAATTAATATTTAAAAACACGAGTTAATGGGAGATTAGTTTACTCATTTACCTTAATCCTATTAACTGCTATAACCTCCCCAACTTTCGAGAACTGCCTCATTTCCCCCATATAAATAGAGGCCTTGGGGAGGGGGTTTGATATACATACTTGGAGAGCAAAGTTATGTTGGTGGATTGTCTACAGAAATCTTTGGAGCAGAGAAACTCAGAGTCCTTTGGTGACAGAGGAGTCCTTGTTCAGACATTGGGTTGTAACCTAAACTCTTTCTATTATTGTTAATAAAGATATTACTTCTTCCATATGTGTTTCATATCTCGTGGATTGGTAAATGTTTACATTTCAATATAATATATGAATTGCTTTGTATATGGAAGAGTGTTTATTAACAGGTGAAGGAGGAACTATCATGGAAACTTTCGAAGTGGATCAGAGAGGGAGGAGATAGCAAGGATCAACCTTCGTTTTATACAAGTAAGTCCTTCTACTTTCCTATTTCCTATTCTGTGCTTTTAAAGTCAAACTGTCTGCAAGTTATGAGTATGTTGGTAAACTCCCATACCTAGGCTATTAGGTGAATTATCCTGTACAACAGAACTAGCGACTCCGCTGGGGAAGCCAAGTCTGCTTTAGGTCTTTTTCTGTTGTCTTGACCAGTTATTGCTCGAAGTTTTGTTTGTGATTTTTTGTCCTGCTTTCTTACTTACTGTAGCATTTGAAATTCTTGGGTATTTCTCTATTTTTGAGAATTATTTTTATACCCATACGCGGGTTGTCCCACTGGACAGTCGCGCATACTAATTTTCATACGCGGGTTGTTCCACTGTCTAGTCGTACATCATTCGTGACCTGCACTACTACACAGTCGCGCATACTCCTGAAAACTGTGATTTTTGTGTCAAAGTTTGCTTGTTCTTTGGCCTATTATAAGTCCTGTTTTCTATTAAGACTTTATTTAAGAGTGTTGTAGAGTTGTCTGAGTGTATCAGGTGATCACATCTTAGTGCTTTTCGAAACCCTTGGGTTCTCTTTACTTGTTTTATTTACTGCATGCATCTTGAAACTTTCTGGCCTGTTTGGGTTGTTGGTTTGAGTGCCTGAGTCTAGATCAGTGATAAGGGTCTTAGACTCTGTCTGTCCAGTCTACTGTCTATCAGTTATTGGTTTGCACTTTCCTGTTAAAAGCATGCAGTGATCTCTCGGTCATTGTCTGCACCCAAGTTGAGGTCCTAGCCTGCTTTTCTTACTGGTTTTTAGGTTCTGTTTTCCTGTTAGTTTCAGTTTGTGTTTTTTATACAGTCTATAAGTGTCAAGTTTACTCAAGCATTGCATTTATACATGCACAGTAGTTTTTTGAGCATTTTTTAAAGTGAAAAACAAAACATAGTTAATCTTTTTCATTGTAATTTTTGCATTAGAGTAGTGTTTGTTTCAGTTTAAGAAATACTATCTCAGAAAAATACAAAAACATATAGTCTTAGTTTATCTTATTAAGTGTTGTTAATTCATCAATACATATTTGAAAAAATGAAACGAAGTTTATTTTATAGTGTTAGTTTGCTTTAAATACACTTTTGCTTTCATTTATTTTCTACTGAGTCATAACATCATACGGTTCATCACTTCCACTTCCTTTGAGTAAAGAACAGCCCTTAAAATTAACGCTTAAATTTAAAATCTATTAGTAAGTTTTTATTTTTAGGGCCTTCCACCTACTAGCTTAGGCTAGGTTTGTGGGCTAGGGAGTGTAAACTTCCCACAAACTATAAACTCAGACGTAGTGGGCTATTCATTAGGTAAATCCTTGGTTCTACCGCTGTATTTGGGAAGCTCCTCTCAAACGGGAGTTAAGCACTAGACCGCGTGGAGGCTTGGACAGAGGGGATAACCCCCCGAATCCTTGTCAAAACGTAACCCAAGACTTTTACACATCTCAGGATTCTGTCTAGGAAGAATTTTGGGCTCAGCTACCCTGCCCATGCATATGAGTTCGGCTTGCGACTGTCCCCCCAGACAGTAGGTATTGTCAAGGTAGCCTTAGTCTCTTGTCTTTTTAGGGCTCATACCTAGGTAATCTGGAAGGTTATTTCTGGTTCACCTTGAACAGACTTGGAAGGTAACCCTTGTGGAAAGTGTAGGAGGGCGGTTGGGTGATTCCTCCGCTTGTGCCTAAGAACCCCTCAAGGACACCAAGTAACTATTCATCAGCTTTCTTCGGGAAAGCATATCTTTATAGCCTATTTTGATTGCTTGAGACTTAGGATTTTTTTAGTGTATGCTCTGTGGATATGCTTGTGTTTAGTTGGCCTTAGGGTGTGATTTTTTAAAGTATTAATTCTGGAGGACCAACTTGTTAGAAGGTCAAGAAGGTTGAGAAACCTTCCTCCTCTCTCACCACTGGAACCTCCACCTTTACCTCAAAGGCGGAGACTAAGCACAGGTGGTTCTTTTGAACCAGTAGGAGTAAGTGAGGTTCTTGGTGAACCGGAATTAATAGCTAACCGCTTTGACTTTGACACAGTCGAGGTAGAAGAATTGCAAGCTGATGAGTTTGCAAGAAATTATAATACCCCCTTGACTGATTTGAACGATCCAGTGATCATGTAGGTTAGGCCTTTTAGTTCACCAGTGCTAGGTGTACCTGTAGGTAGAGCTATGTCTTCTGAAGGATAAAGTTCATTTGTTTTCACCTCAACCCTTCCGGTTGAAGGGGTACTACCTCCCCCAGTTAGTACCCCTAGATCTAGTTTACCTTCCACACCCTTAACTCCAGCAAGCCGGGTGGTCCAACCACCGGTTTACTCGAACATAGGAAGTATGTCTGGTGACATGGCTACTGGGATTCCTAGTATGCCTACAATTCCTTCTTCCTTCCCTTACACTACCCACAGTGGTCCGGTGGGATCCTCAGCCTTTGTCCAAGGATTCCCTTGGAATGGGGGGCACATACCCCCATCCAGTCCTTACATAGGTCCACCTCCTTCATATGTAGGAGTGTAGTTTGGCAGCAACACCTCTTATGGGCAAAGCTACCAAACCCCTATTTCGGTCCCATACACGAGCTCTCCCTTCTCTTTTTTTAGTGGAGGGATACCTGCTCCAGTCTTTCAGACCCCTACTTCTATGGGGACGGCCCGAACCACTTATACTGCAACTCCCACCCAAAATCCGGTGGCTTACGGATGGAACCCATTCCAAAGCAACCTACCCACTTCACAACCGGTGTCTGGGGGCAACCCCACCTTTACTTATGGGCGATCAGGGGCAAGTCCCTCTAATCCCCAAGCTAGTACCTCTAGTACACCGGCTAGGCCAAAGCTTCCTTTTCTGGCAACTTTGAACTTGCCAGAATTATAAAAATTGATGAATGATCCGGTGAGGCATGACCCCTTGTGGCCACCTGTTCCCACCAAACTTCCCTCGGACATCCCTAAGTTTGAAGGTAAGGCTGGTGAATATCCTGGGGCACATGCCACCACCTTTCACTTATGGTTTTCTTCCAACTCATTGAATGAAGATTCAGTGAGATTGAGGCTGTTCCAGAGGACCTTGACGGGCACTACAGCAAAATGGTACATTGAGCTGCCTTCTGCTGCTTTTAGCAGTTTCTGGGACTTGGCTACCGCTTTCCTTAGCCACTTTCAGCTTCCAGTCCGTTACGACTTCGAAACGGATTTGTTTTCCACCTTCAGACAAAACAAGGCAACCCACATCTCGGATCGTATCCAAGAGTGGAGGAGGCGAAAGAGCCTCATTAAAGCTACCATCCCTCCTGAATTTCTATTAGAATGGTTCCTTAAATCTTTATTGCCCTATATATCTAAGGATGTCTCCACATCAGGAGTGACTAGTGAGGAAGAAGCCATACTCAGGGCCCAGCAGTTGGACTTGATTTATTCACAGTCTGGTATTTTATATGAAATCATCCCTGAGGCACCTAGGCCTTCTCATGAGTCCGAGAAACCCAAGCCTGGACCCCATGCCGATGGTGTGGTTGGGTCCGTAAACTCTCCCACTGTAGAGTCTTTGACAAAACAACTTCACCAATTGTCTGTCAAACAGTCTATGGCGAAGGCAGCAAAGGCTTCCCCCTCCTCCCAAAGTGCAAATTTTTTTGCACAATCCTCTTCGAAGGGCAATCAGCAGCCCGACAGGAAGAAGAAGAAAGGAAAAAAGGGAGAGGGAAACCAAAACCAAAACAAGCCAAAGCCCACAAACAATGCTGATGGGGGAAAAAAGGAGAAGAAGAAAGTCAAGTTTCCTTGTAAGTTGTGCCAAGGAGACCACCTCACTCACCTTTGTCCCCTCATGGAACAAGCTCAGAAGCTATTACAAACGCAACCGCCGGCTGTCCTGAAGGATCCATTTCCCCAAGGGCAGAATTCTGCTTCAGCTTCTACCATGGCAGGGGGCACTCAAGCTGCCCCTGACCCGAATTATATCAACATGGTTAGATCCTCAACCTTGTTACAAACTAGGAACAAGAACTATGAGAATGAGACCAATGAGAAGGGTAAAGCTGTAGTTGAAACTTCCAACCCTCTCACTATAGAGAAACCTGCGGAAACAATGCCAAAGATACCCAAAGGTGTCTTTAAGAAGACTTTCCATAACCCAAATGCCAGAGCCACTACTCACTACTCTGTGGTTGAAGACTTGGCTTAGACTCCGTGTGCAATGTCAGCTTTGGAGGTGCTACAGAGCTGTCCCTCTCAGCGGGGTGCCCTCTTAGCAGCTTTAGGTAGCATGGACTCTTTGAGTCTCACAGCGAAATTTCATTTCTCCGATCTTAAAATTCGCCTCCCTTACCATGTATCTCTATCGATAGATGTTGTCCATGGTGGTAAGACCATTGGACGAGCAGTTATTGATGAGGGAGCCTCTACTTGTGTTATGTCCCTGGCTTGTTGGAAAGCTCTTGGATCCCCAGAGCTGGTCCCATCAACCACTTTACTTACTGCTTTTGATGGAAGGTCTTTCCGTCCACATGGTATCCTCTTGGCTTTCGAGCTTAAGTTGGATGGAAAAGCAGTCTCTGTTGAAGTCGAAGTGATTGATGCTCCATTGGACTACAATTTGCTTCTGGGTAGGAATTGGACTTATGCAATGTCTGCTATTGCATCTGCTGTCTTTCGTGTCGTGGTATTTCCACATGAGGGCAAGCTGGTCACTGTTGACCAACTTGATTTTACTCGTAAAGGCTGCTTAGATTCTAAAGATTCCACTGTGCCATTGGTTGATCAGGCCAAACCTGCTGCACAGAGCTTGGGGCTGGACTGTATGCATCATTGATGGGCATGTTCGATATTCCAGCTCCAGTCCTTTATCTCGGTTCTACTACTATAGGGAAGTCCATTGATTCAGTGGTCGATAGGACTGATCCTTGGGTCCTCCCAAACCCTTAGGAACTGGAAGTGCCCTTGTCTAAAGTGGAAGTGGCGTATCAAGCTATTACCCAAACCACTGTAGATCCCATTCCAGATCCTCTTACAGTCTCGGATGATCTGGAAGAAGTTTATATGCCTGCATGGGCAGAAAACTCTTTACATTCCATAGATTGCTTAGATACTGTTTTGCCCTTAGATGAAGCTATTCTGGAAGCTATATGTTCACATGATAAGATATGTGAGGATCTTCATCACCGATCTTATTTCCTTCCAGAGCTAAGCAAGATAGAAAACCAAGAGTTCCATGTGAGACTATCGGATGATGTTGATACACCCATCAATCCTTTACCTAGGGAAGGAGTGTTTGCTGAGGGGAATATGGAAAACATTTCCACTACTATACCGATCAACATCTCCGTAAAACCAGATGTCGTGGAAAATATCTATATAGGTGCAAACTTCTCTCCGGAGGAGATTGCCATTTATACTTCCCTTTTCAAGGAATTCCACGATATCTTTGCCTGGTCATATGAGGAGATGCAAGGCATTGATCCATCTATTGTTCAACATGAGATCCCAACCTATCCTGATGCTAAGCCGGTTCGGCAAAAATTACGCCCCGTGAACCCGCGTAAAGTGGCGGCTATGAAGGCAGAGGTCGAAAAGCTGTTGAAAGCAGGCTTTATATATCCCATTGCTTTGACTGAGTGGGTGTCCAACCCAGTCCCCGTTGATAAAAAGAAAGGGGCTATTCGTGTTTGTACAGAATTTCAAGACCTTAACAAAGCCTGTCCCAAGGACAACTACCCTACACCGTTTATTGATCAAATCATAGATGCATGTGCGGGTAGTGAAGTATTTTCGTTTATGGATGGTTTTTCGGCTACAATCAAATCCAAATCAAACCAGAAGACCAGCATAAAACGGATTTTATTTTCCCTTGGGGTACATTTGTGTATAGAAAAATGCCCTTTGGATTGAAAAATGCAGGGGAAACCTTTCAACGAGCCATGAACTTTGCTTTTCACGATATAAAAGCCATTATCGAGCCTTACCTCGATGATCTTCCTGCTCATTCTCACAAGAGGATCCAGCATCCAGAGCATTTAAGGTTGATTTTTGAGAGATGCAGATACTATAAAATTCACTTGAATCCCCACAAGTGTGTTTTCTGCGTCGAATCAGGTAGATTGCTTGGATTCATTGTCTCTAGTAGGGGCATACATGTGGATCCGTTAAAAGTCGAGGCCATTGTAAATCTGCCTCCTCCTTGTTCACTTAGGAAACTTCAGAGTCTACAAGGAAATTCTAACTTCCTTCGACGTTTTATAGTTAATTATGCCAAGATCACAAAATGTTTCATGCGCCTGCTTAAGCAGGACACCCCATTTGTATGGGATGAAACTGCACAACTCGCGTTCGAGGCATTAAAGAAATCCTTGTTGTCGGCTCCTTTATTATGCCCGCCAGATTACTCTAGGGATTTTTTATTATATCTGGTCGTGTTCGAGTCTACCATTGGGGTAGTGCTAGTTCAGGAGGATGACAAGCTCATTGAGAATGTTGTCTATTATCTTAGTCGTGCTCTGGTTGGGCCTGAGCTTAAGTACTCCCACGTCGAGAAGTTAGCCTTAGCGGCTGTTTATGCTGTACAGAGGTTACGACACTACATCTTACTGAGGACCACTACTGTAGTGGCGGATGTAAACCCTTTCCAATATGTTTTATCCCGACGCATTGTTGGGGGGAAATTCAATAAGTGGATAGTCATTCTCCAAGAGTTTGACTTGGTTTTCCAATCCGCTAAATCCAAAAAGTCCTTAGTTTTTGCGGAGCTTATAGCAGAATTCCCTACGGAAGAAGATGTAGTGATTCAAGATGACTCATTCCCAGATGAGCACATCTTCCTTATATCAACCTCGGATCCTTAGTACGGAGATATTCTTATATATCTCCAGACTTTGAAGTATCCTACCGCTTACTCTAGGGAAGACCGACGCAAGCTACGTCTTCATGCTAAAAACTACCTCATAATCGGAGATACATTATATCGAAGAGGGGTAGATTTTTTCTTGCGCCGCTGCCTTACTTATGAGGAAGCGGAGATTGTCCTAAATGATTCCCATAGCGGAGCGTGTGGGGGTCATTTATTTGGGTTAGCAACGGCCCAGAAGATATTACGTGTCGGGTATTTCTGGCCCACCATCTTTAAAGATTGTGTGGAAGCTGTAAAACGCTGTCATCCATGTCAGCTGTACACCAGAAAAATGCGGTCGTATCCTGCTCCCTTGTTTCCCGTCATCTCGGTAGGCCCTTCATGAAGTGGGGGATCGATTATATGACATGCAACCCAGCCTCGTCTGGGGGGCACAAATACATCATTTTCGTTGTCGACTATTTCACAAAATGGGTAGAGGCAATGCCTACTTTCAAAGACAATGGGGAAACGGCAGCTTACTTCATGTTTAATCAGATTATTGCTAGGTTTGGTATTCCCAAAGTGATTGTAACTGACCATGGCAGTCATTTCCAAAATCACATGATGACAGAGCTGACCACCATGCTCGGATTTCGACAAGAACACTCTTCTCCTTATTATCCGCAAGCAAATGGTCAAGTTGAGGCTGTAAACAAAACTTTAAAAACTATACTTAAACTTACTATTAATACAGCCCGTTCAAATTGGCACATCATGTTATATCCTGCTCTTTGGGATTATCGAACCAGTGTCAAAACTGCTACGGGTTTTCCCCCCTTCCAACTCGTTCACGGGGTGGAATCTATTACACCGATTGAATGCGAAATCCCATCCTTGCAAATAGCTATTCATGTGCTACCTGACACAACTGAGCTTGAAGAACGGTTTCTCCATTTAGAACACCTTGATGAGCAACGTAGAGATGCATTGACTGCAAATCAAGCCCATAAGAATAGGGTTAAATCTCAATATGATAAAACGGTCAAACCTTGGGTTTTCTCTGAGGGGGAACTTGTCTTTCTCTGGGATCAAGATAAAGAACCCCTGGGGGCAGGAAATTTCAAGGCTATGTGGTTGGGACCCTATGTTGTGTCTAAAGTTTTGAGTAAAGGCGCATATGAATTAGTGGATTATGATGGGAATAAGCTGCCTGAGCCTAGAAATGGGCTCTACCTAAAGAAGTACTATGCCTAGGCTTAGCACTTTTTCTTGTATATTAATGTATGTATTTTTATGTACATTAGGTTGTCTGTTTTGTTTTTTATACTATCTGCTGGTTGTTGCAGATGTCTTCCGAGATGTATGTAGGTTTTGCTGATGGCGCCAGTCGTCACACTTGTAACCTGGCTTCGGCAGCATGGGTTATCTACTCCCCTTTAGGACAGCTTGTTGCCGCGGGTGGCGCTTGTCTAGGTCCTGCTTCCAATAATGTTGCTGAGTATAGGGCTGTAATTGAGCTCCTATGGGATGCCTTGTCATGAGGCATCACCCAGCTTGAAGTCCGTTTGGATTCTCAGTTGGTTGTTTCCTAGCTCAATTGAGCTTACTAGGTGCGTAATCCTACATTGTTACGTCAGTTCATGCAAATACGTTTACTGGAAAGACATTTTGAAGTTATTACTTTCAATCACATTCCAAGAAACCAAAATTCATTAACTGATGCATATGCTAACTATATCTTGGACTGGCATCTCACACACATTCCATAAAATATACAGCAAATACAT
>LPNX010752927.1:460167-547926 GCA_001517045.1 Pseudotsuga menziesii
GGCTACCCATCTGAAAAGATGTAGCCAGGCCGGTGGAACCCCAACTACTGACTCCTGCATAACTATAGGGAGATGCTCTATTCGTATAGTGGGTACCCGCTCGGTAACCCTAGTCAGCTTCGCCTCGAGTATCGTGACCAATCTTGGGTCTCCCCCTGCAACAGGACGTAGGAAGGTACGTGGGTGCCCTACTGGGAGGACTGGTCCAATATCTGCATTTTGACACATGAGTAGGGTTAGACTTGTGCATATGTATATATCCTATCATTAGAAAATTCATAAAAATTTGATAATGATAAAAAATAAAAAATGACTTACCCATCTCTCCCCATGCTCCTCCTGGAGGGAGGACTAGGTCTGGATCACCTCGGAAATATAATCCGGCATATGGAAACTACTCCAATGCTAGCACCCGCCGTTCCCACCATGTATAAAAATCGTCGTCATACATGCTCTATACTAAATCTCCTCCTCCTTGACGGAGGAAGATATCTCCCCACCGGCTCAGCCTCGGCTGCCGTGGATGATGAACCTGTAAGGGTATCGCAGGACTCATAGCTGGCACCCTCTCAAAGAAGAATGCAACCAATATACTAGCATAGCTAAAGTTCTTTAGTCTCCCCCTCCTACAGTTGGACAATTGCCTCCTCATGATGGGGGAAATCCCTATGCACCAATCAAAGAGTGTACCTCTAAAGCAGTCCACCGCCACTCTCATCTGAGTCCTGGTGGCATGATGTAGTCCTGATGACCCTGAAAGTCTAACAATAGTACTAGCCAATACCTGCAGTGTAAAGTCTTGTATGTCTATGATGAGAATGCTATTGCCCTTCTTTTGAGTACCTGGCCTGCAGAATACGTCAACATAGTTCTGGACACTCAAGGGGTCACCACCCCTGCTAGTGCCCTCCAGGTTCACCTGTGCTCCCCGATGTGACAATCCGGTAATGAAATAGATGTCCTCTACGGTAAGCTCCAAAGTCTCACCTTGGATGTTGAACATCCCCAGGTCATGGTCCCAATAACTGACTAAGAACTCTAATATGCAGACATTGGCCCGCATGGGTGATGTGCAGAAAAACTTGAATAGCCCACTATTCCGCAATGCTTGGATAGTAGGCGGGATTTGGAGAGCCACTTGGTCCATCATCTCATGTTCCCTCTCCCTCCACTCCAGCACCATATTTTCCTGACAAAAAACACATAGTGTGATTCAGTAATTCATCATAAAAATTTCAAAATTTGACCTATTTTTAAAGCTTTTAGCTATGGCGCAGTATGCGCCACTGTCCATTGGGATAGCTCGCGGGTCATGCGCGGCTTCCCTATGCAGCAACTTGTGCATCAAACACATATGCGCAACTTTCCTATGCAGTAACCCGCGTATACATTCTGCCATTTTTTATATTGATGAATTAAATTGAATTGACCATTAATTCTAAAATTTGTTTGGATGAAATTAAAGAGCACAGGGTGTAGATTTACCTGACACTGACGGATCTGAATTCCAACGGTCCAATTGTCCACAACGAGCGATCAAAGTTAGAGGGTAAAACTTTCCTTTTTGGTTCAAAAAGTGAAATGGTGAGAAATGTTTTGTTTTTCAAACTATTTATAGAAAAATTATTTCGTAAAGTGGGTTTTTTCTATAGTTTGAAACATCAATTGATTAATACCATCCCTTTTTGTGCCTTGTAATAGGTTTACTAATTATTTCAAAGTGTTGATGCTTCTATAGGGTGGTTTTGTGCTCTTCCCAACACATGTTGGCAACTTATCACTCCACATTAACCTTAGTATGCAACATTTTGCCACGGACTATGGTATTTTAAGCCATTAGTCCCTTGTCTCTACCATTGTTCTTCCGTGGATAAGATCCCTATTTCATGAGTATCATCCTTATATGCCTTTGCCATCCTTTGGTACTCATTCCGTCACTATTTCAGGCCCTGGGGTTTCCTCATAGCTATTTTTCACGCCAAATAGAGCTTCTTCTGAATCTCTCTTTACAAGCTATCCCTTTATAGGACTCCCCGCCCTATGGAGTTTCTTTAGGCCCAGGTCTGACTCCTTCAAAATAGACTTGACTGCCGAGTAAACTTGTCCATTCAGGCTCATTAAGAATATGTGAATGGGCATCCGCATTGGTGGTAGGTTATCTCTTTCTCGGACCATGCGGAATAATACAAGAAAGGATCACTCTCTTTTCTTCAGAATTGAGAAGAGTATTCTCAGGTATAGGTTTATCACTTTTCCGGACCTGAGGGACTAAATTTACGGAAAAGGAACACCCGGTTTGAGCTTACTTTTTCTTTTTCGTGCTCTGGACCCAAACATGAAAAAGATTCTGAGTGTACTTTGTGTCTTTGTCATGCTCGTTAAACACTCAAGAGCAAAGCAACAAGTTTATTGTTGTAAGCCCCATTTCTCGTAACCAAATGGATCTTTCCGAGTGATCTTTATTTCCTTCACACTCATAAAACTCAAGCTATTTTATGCTGTTATGGAAGGAGCGTTGGGTAGGTGGTAATTTAACCTTTTTCGGACCTCCCCGACTAAGTACGAAAAAGGTTCACCTTTTCTTCTTCGGAAGTTAAGAGAGTTCTTTTGAGGTTTTTTTTTACTTTTTCGGTCTTAAGAGACTAAATTGGATGAAAAAGGACCCCCCTGGAGTCTTCTTTGGCATTTTTAGACTCTCTAAATATGAAATCACCAATCGAGCATGTACTAGTTCGGGCTCGTTAAATCCACGGATCAGTTTATCAAGCATTATTTTCCCATCTCTTCAATCTTGTTAAAAAATGAAGAGGGAACCGAGTTGGCTTTCCTGGACTCGTTAAAACTTAACAGGGAAGGTAAAGAAGAAGTTTTCTCTTATTTTCAGTAATGGCAACATGTCATCCTTGAACATAGTACTCTTTGCCTTCCGATATCCATGTTTCAGTATACACTTGTGTTCAGCTATCACTTTGAGTTTTTGACTCCTCCTCTTACCTAGGGAATCTGATCATGTCTCCTACATGACATATAAGTCTAGTTGTTCTATCTATCCATTGTATGCTGCCTTGGGTCATCTCTGTGTCATGCTCACTGTTCAAGGATTATACCTAGTGTCTTATCTATCACCTGATCCTATTACTATTATATCTTTTATCCATTTACCTGTGTCTACCTTCTTTTTCCCAGTTCCTAGTCACTCTTGTGATCCGTTGGAGGATCTATTGCCTTCCCTATCATAGTATGGTTCCGTTTCAGTACCTCCTGATGATGATGACCTAGAGCTTTGATGATGGTACCTCTGGATTCACTTTCATCATTGGTGAACTCCTTTGCTTCAGTTGTCAATTATCATCTATTGGTTGACAAAATGTTGAATCCTTTCCATGTTCGACTGTAGCTTACCCTTATTCACATGGCTTGGATTGTACTGGTTCTTTGGGATCTTCTATGAAGACCTTAGTTCCTCATTCATGAACTAAGTTGCACAAGACTATGTTCCATTTCTAAATCTGGCTTCCAGATCTTTGAATACTCATCATTATTGTATTGTGGCTTTGCTCCACCTTTGTAAATACGTGGTTTTTACCCGTATCATATGATGTACTCAAATATTTTAAAGGATCTAGTGTTCCAGTAAATTGAACATAGAATCCTTAGATATAATTTTGTTTATAACATTACTATGTATTTGTTTCAGGTACTCCTTCTGCTCCACTGGATTTCTGAGTTTCTCCAGAGTTAGTATTATAATGTATTTCAGCCATCGTTCCCCTCTGACCTCACACATTAGGGGGCATCTATTATACACCTGATTGGCACCTCTTCGTCTGAGTGTTGACATCCCTCAGGTCGGCACACAAAAGGACACTTATGGATTGAGGTTTTCCTAGTTTCATTATACCTTGGTTGATGATGAAATACATTGCCTATATGCCCAGCTGATTACTTTTCCATTTTGAGATTTTGAGTAGCATACACGACTATATCTATTGGCATCTCGCGTATCATACGCAAGTATCATGTTCAGCAGGTCGTGCTTACATGTATATGCGGGTTGCACTTGTATAGAGTCGCGCATCATACGTGGGTTGCTCTACTACAGACCCGCGTATGGTTTCCTCAAAATTAATATTTAAAAACACAAGTTAATGGGAGATTAGTTTACTCATTTACCTTAATCCCATTAACTGCTATAACCTCCCCAACCTTCGAGAACTGCCTCATTTCCCCCATATAAATAGAGGCCTTGGGGAGGGGGTTTGATATACATACTTGGAGAGCAAAGTTATGCTGGTGGATTGTCTACAGAAATCTTTGGAGCACAGAAACTCAGAGTCCTTTGGTGACAAAGGAGTCCTTGTTCAGACATTGGGTTGTAACCTAAACTCTTTCTATTATTGTTAATAAAGATATTACTTCTTCAATATGTGTTTCATATCTCGTGGATTGGTAAATGTTTACATTTCAATATAATATATGATTTGCCTAACCTGCATCTATATATATGAATTTCTTTGTATCTGGAAGAGTGTTTATTAACAGGTGAAGGAGGAACTATCCTGGAGACTTTGGAAGTGGATCAGAGAGGGAGGAGATAGCAAGGATCAACCTTCATTTTATACAAGTAAGTCCTTCTACTTTCCTATTTCCTATTCTGTGCTTTTAAAGTCAAACTGTCTGCAAGTTATGAGTATGTTGGTAACCCCTCAGACCTAGGTTATTAGGTGAATTATCCTGTACAACAATGGAACCATGGAGTGAAAACTTGAATTTAAAGAAGATGCGTACTAATCTATATGATAGTGCTATTGGAATATATTAAACCCACTCACAACTTAGGATACAATAATTAATCATTATTTGATTAATTATTCACCCACTAGCTCAATTAGTTGGCATCCACTTGCACCTTAAAGTCAATACACGCCATATATATCCTAGGAATGATTTATTTCCAGTTCTAGGTTGATCTTGACCACCTTTTGACCATCCAGAATTAGTATACAAGACTTTACAGCAGATTCTGCTTTATTCTGCTTTTTCTACTTTTCCTACTTTTCTATGGATAAGACAAAAGCTAGTCAACTAGGAAACTAGGAGGTTTTGTTTATAACCCATCCTCCATTATTTTTTCTCCATTTTCTAGGATTAACATGTTTTTTCCATCTCTTTAACAACTCACTCATGCTTTTTCCAACTTGTGAGGTCCTTGATAGATTTGGGAAGTGCTTTAGCCACCTATGGGGGTTTCCTATATTTTGGTAAGTCAGCATTTTTGAGCTTTATGAGTTGTTTCCATACAATTCGAATTTCCTATGAGGGATGTACTATTTATGTACAATATTATTCATCATTATTCAATGAAAGGATACACACCAATATTCATCTCTCCAATCATGTGATTCAGTCTCTTTTCTTGTCTCTAGTTTTCCTGTGTATGCTTGTGAGAATTCTTAGTAGCAAGATCTATTTCCTGTACTTCTTATTAGCATCATTGCACATAGAATTGATATATTATTTCTACATGGTATCAAAGCAGTAGGTTTATCAAGTTCTATAGATTTGAGGAGCACATACAATCTCCTATCCCTCTCTGAAGAAGAGCTTGTCTAGCTTACAAGATTTTCTCCTAGTTTGTTTTGCAGGTTGTAGAGAATTTATCTTAGAGAATATCAACAAATTAAGTATGGATTCAAAAGTTCCTCTACTATCTCCTTTCAACTATGTTGATTGGAAGCCAAAGATGAGTGCATACTTGAAGAGGCAATGTCTCTTTGATGTCTCCATTGGTGCATTCAGTGAACCTGAGTCTTATGAAGAGAAGATTTATTGGCTAAATAATTGTGATAGATCTTATGGAATTATGTGTTTGGGAATGTCTTCAAATATATATCATCCCATAGATTCTGCTGAATTTCCATTTGAGCTTTGGAAAATTTTGGACAAAGTTTTTGGTTTGCAGGAAATTGAAGATGAAGCATGGAGTGAACCTAGCATCTCCTCTTGTTCTCTTTCTCAATATTTCTTGGCCTCTACATTCTATGATGAATTCAATCATGATGAAGAATTTTCTCATATAGTTCATGTTGCTGCTGCCCTCTTTCATTTGAATGCTTCCTCCTTCAATGAAAAGCAAATATTGATGACCCATCTTTTTCTGTGTCTCTTGAAGGTGATTTTTATTCTTGTGATACTAGTGATGAAAAAGAAGTAAAAATATGGAGCTGATGCTGATATTTATTATGATCCTATAACCCATTCATTGTTCTGTAAATCTCCTATCTTAGATTCTGAGATCTATGTGCCAGATTCTTCACACTTTTTGCATACCTCTCTCATTGATGGTGCGCAACCCAATGACTTCCAGGATGTTTGCTTAGCCACATCAAGCCTTCTTTGTGTCATACCACTTACCTTAATTGATCTCATGTGCTTCAGAATATCCTACCTTTTTCTTGGCATAAATACTCAGAGCCTTCTTGAATATTTTGAACATCTCCTTATTTCCTCCTTTCATACAAAGGATTCATTACTAGTGTATTCCCATGAGTATATTGATATGATTATATGTGATCCTTTGTATTTTGATTTAGAATCATATTTACAGGTTGATATACATATAATACCACCATCCATACCATCTACCATACCTATGAATAATCCTAATACTATACAAATCCCTAGTTCACTAGTTGATTCCTCATTGGTCTCTCATGTAGTGATATTTATCTTACATGATTTGAAGTCTTTCCTAACTTTTAGTGGCTAGTTATCCATGACCATAGTCATATATGGACTGATATTAAACATTTTTGGATTTGTTCTAAACACTTATGGTTCAGATCTTATGCCCATCCATCATTCATATTTTTACACCTATCAGTTTTCCCCAGTTGCTCATAATTTTCCTAGTCTAGACTTATATTCTCATGGAGCCACTGAATCCTTTGTATTTGCTTTTCCATATGCTAATGTTTCTGATATATCAAAGTTTTATCAGCCTCATATTAGATCTATACAGGTGCTACTACAGATTGGAATATTGACATGTGATTCACAGCACAATTTTGTAGCTATTCAGGGAATTGGGTGTGAAATAAATTGTCTTAACTTTTGTACTCTTTGGGAAGGAGTATAGACAGATCTCTTTTCTATTTCAGATTAGGTTTGTATATAAGAATTTTACAGCAGCAAGAAGCATTCAGATAATGCTCCTACTTCATCAAATGATGAGATACAAGGAGTCTTTCCTCTTCCTTCTTGTAGGTTCTACACTCCAGCACATGATCATGGAGTTCATGATTTCTTCAACAAGTCTTCCATCCAGAAGTAGTTCACTCAGCTGATTCAAGTGAAGATAAGAATATGTTGAAGAAATATTATTTCAAAATTTTGTTCCTTGTCCTTTCTTGAGGGAGGATTTTCCCCATGTGGTTTTTCCTCTTTCCTCACTTTTCTAGACATAATAATTGTTAAAGGGTGACCATAGCCTTGTTGTTGGGCCCTATATGCATCTATATTTTTTTTCATACCATCATAAAGTTAGAATTATAGGGGGGTGTTGGAATATATTAAACCCACTCACAACTTAGGATAAAATAATTAATCATTATTTGATTAATTATTCACCCACTAGCTCAATTAGTTGGCATCCACTTGCACCTTAAAGTCAATACATGCCATCTAAATCCTAGGAACGATTTATTTCCAATTCTGGGTTGATATTGACGATGTTTTGACCATCTAGAATTAGTATATAGGACTTTACAACAGATTCTACTTTATTCTGCTTTTTCTGCTTTTCCTGCTTTTCTATGGATAAGATAAAAGCTAGTCAACTAGGAAACTGGGAGCTTTTGTTTCCAACCCATCCTCCATTAGTTTTTATCCATTTTCTAGGATTAGCATGTTTTTTCCATCTCCTTAACAACTCACTCATTCTTTTTCCAACTCGTGAGGTCCTTAATAGATTTGGGAAGTGCTTTAGCCACCTATGGGGGTTTGCTATATTTTGGTAAGTCAGCCTTTCTAAGCTTTATGAGTTGTTTCCATACAATTCGATTTTCCTATGAGGGATGTAATATTTGTGTATACTATTATTCATCATTATTCAATGAAAGGATACACACCAATATTCATCTCTTCATTCATGTGATTCAGTCTCTTTTCTTCTCTCTATTTTTCTTGTGTATGCTTGTGAGAATTCTTAGTAGAAAGATCTATTTCCTGTACTTCTTCTTAGCATAATTGCACATAGCATTGATCTATTATTTCTACAAGTGCAATTTTTCCTCTTCAATGAAATTCTATCTTTTCAAATGAAAAGTGAAATATCAATGCACCCCAAAAAATCTTCAAATAAAATAAGAAAGAGATCTAGAGAACATATAACATAAATCAAAATGTTTCCTATCTTTTCATGCTTGAAAAAGGCACATAAAAACTCAATGGAAAGATTATTTCACTAACGTTTCCAAACAAATCTAACTCGAATGCACACAAATCTAAAAACAGATATTTCTTCTTGATGAAAGTAAGATCTAGAATTTCAAACAATCATGCATAAAACAAGAAGAAAATTGATTAACATGCTTGCTAATAAAGCAAAAGAGAGAGAAAAATAAAACTTCTCTTTGAAACAGACAAGGAAGCGAAGAACCAATCTTTCCTACCAAGCACTGAAAAAATCAACATGCAAAAGGAAACAAGAATCACCCAAGCAAAGAAAGACTCAAAACAACATGGATCACTCATTCATTCCAAGTCCAAAAAAACACAAAACCTACTCATGAAAATTAAATGTATATTTTCCAATTCAATGAATAATATCTACAGAAAAGAGCAAGAGGTTTCAAGCAAAGAAAATAATGTAGAATCTAATGCAAGAAACACAAACTCTCTTTGAAAGCAGAAAGAATACAACCATCAAAGCGACTGTAGAATACACTTCATTTTCATCAAAAAGTAAGCCAAAAACACACCAAAAATCAAAATACAGAGTCTAGAACAAGGCCTACCTAGCACTGCACAAATCAAGCTACTGACAAGAAGTTTTGAGGCAGAACTACTCCATGCTCACTGGATTCAGGCAGTGGCACCGCGTATTGCTAACTAGACTCAGGTGATGGCACTGCTCCTTGCCAACAGAACATGTGTGGTTCCCTGTAAAAATACAAATCACAAGGAGAATGAAAGATTAAGTTAGAAAAAGACTAGATCAAGGAAAATATTGTTGAATTGAGTATGGAAATAGAGCATAAAAGACCGAAATGATGCAGATCTGAATAGATCTGGAGGTTTCAAACCCAAACGGAGTCAGTCAAAGAGTAGATCTGACTGAAGAGAGTTGAATAAAATGGAGCCTGGATTTGGACAAGAGTTGCAAACTGAGGAAGATCAGAACAACTGATATACTAATCCCCAACAGAGTCGCCATATTTGTTAGCTAGAATATTTCACCTCTTGCGGAAAGCAAGGTGTTCCACTGGTCTGAATGGTTTAGATCCAGAAAAAATGGAGGACAGAGGTTGAAGACTCTCCCTAGACACTATAGATATCTGGAATACAAGGCTTTGATAGTCTACATGTGTACCTGCAATCAAGCTCAACACGAAATAGATCAAAGCAACCAGAATATGATCTACTAATCTATGCTAGTGACTAAGGAATCTAGCAACATATATGCAAAATCACAACAACAACAACATATGTGGGACAAAAATCAACTTGCATTAAAGAATATGAAGAATTTTACAACCAAGCCTTAGTGTTGACATGCATCTCCATGAAACCAGACATTTTCATCCCCAAAATCTCTGACTCTAGATCTCTATGCTCTCTCCAAATGATCTTGATCCAATGATCAATCCAACAGCATAACAATACCTCAAGTGTTCTCTCCTCAACCATAACTATGATATATTATTTATAAGGCTTTAATGGATAGAGTAGGTTGAGAAATTAGTGGGTGAGGTGGCTTATAAGATCCTAGGATGAGGGATCTCGAGCTCGACCCACCCACAATAGTAGGGATAAGGTAGGACATGAGGCTTATCATCTAGAAGCCTCAAGAAACTTCTCTTTTTCCCTTTTTACCTAGGGTACCGCATTTCTCCTTCTATGACAGAGCGGTTCTGGTAATAACCACTTATGGACCAAGGACAATAAGTGGTGGCACCGCTTATGGGAAATAGATGATGGGTGGTGTGAACAGGGGCATGCATGGTGCTAGGAATTTGTATGAAAGGTTGATGAAAAACAATTTAGTTTCCACTCCATAAGCTGGGATTCAGGGCAAGTAGGTATGTCAAATGTCTTATCACATGATGGCGACGAGATTTTGGTATAACACCAGGGTCTCCTTATCTTCAACCCAGAGTAAAACAAGTTCCCCTTCAGAGAAAACTCTCGTCTTTACTACAATATTTGTCATATTGTTTTTTTAGCCTATTCTTATGAGCTTCCTTTTCCATCAACGCATCCCTCCATTGTTCATATAAATTTTCTAAGTAAATCAAATGTTCTTCTATTCCATAGTGTCAGAAAGTACATGAATAGATACCTTAAGAGATGGAATCTCCAATTCAGTCGGTGTGACTGTTTCCACCCCGTGCACAAGTTGGAAAGATGAAAAACCAATAGAATTCTTGACATTAGTGTTGGAAGGGGGTTTTTGGATAAGGTATTTGTGAAACATCATGGATGCTGCGCAAGATCAAAGATAGTACGCAAGTGGAAGATGGCGTGCACGATGAAGAATAGAATATTTTATATATTTTATGTCATCTTTTGTAGTTTTGGACCATATTTTGTGGATATTGGTCATTATTTTGTAGAATCAGTTAAGATATAGTTAGGAAGTTGTCGAAGTGGACCTTGAATGTAAAGGAGCAAGCCTATAAGTAGATGTTGAATTGTAAGTGTTAGGATAATTTTATCATTTTTTGGTGAAAAGTACTTTTTGGAGAACTCTTGTTGATCTATGAACTGTTTTGGAGAAACTATGACTTTGTGAAAAAGTGATATGACACGAAAGAAGTTGAGTTGAATCATTGTGTTATTTTTTGTTTTCCCATTTTACTATTTTCTATGCCTCAATTATGAATGCAATTATGTAAATGATGTGATGTTTCCCAGCTGTAAGTGATGTTATTATGCCGGATCTATTTGCACATCAACATGTTATGGAAGTTATGATATAATGATGTGATCTATTTAATAATGATATGATTCTATTAATGAATGTGTGAATGATCAGATATGTTAATGTTTCACTAAGTTGGTAAGTAGATGCACATTGTCCTTTCTCATTCTACAGAAACTTGGTTTCGTCAGCTCTTCCTCGAACATCTCAGGTGATAATTCATCCACTCTACGGGTGTTAGCAGACACGGTAAAACTTGTCTGGGTTGGTTCTCAGGGAGATCATGGTGGCTTGGGTGTCAACAGAGTTGGAACCCTTGTCGATTGGTTTTGTTGACTAATTTGGTGTCAACAATTAGTTCGATATGCCCAAAGTGTAGGATATAGCATGATGTGCCAATTTGACCATCTTGCATTAATGGTACACTTTAGAATGGTTTTCAAGGTTTTTCTAACTTCCTCTACTTGTCCATTTTCTTGAGGTTAGAAGGAAGATGAATGATCTTTCCTAAACCCTCGCATAGTAGTCAGCTTGGTCATCATACTATTATGAAAGTAACTGGCATGATCAGTGACAATCTGCTTTGGTATCCCTAAAGGAGTAATGATTTGGTTAAATACAAAGTAAGTTTCCATTTCATCGTATTCTTTGAAGGTAAGCATTTCCTATGCTCACTTTGTGAATCCATCTACCCAAATAATGATGTATTTGTGTCCCCTAGCAGAAAATGGGTTGCACATCACATAATCCACCCCCCACTTAGTGAAGGGTCCCACCGCAATCAGGGAAAACAATGGAGCAGGATGCGACCACATTTTTCTTGTATAGAGATGACATGGATGATAACGCTTTACAACCTCCACACAATCTTTGAATATCATGTGACAGAAATAACCGGCTCGTAAAATGTTCTGGGCCGTTTCTATCCTAGATAAATTGCCCCTACATGCTTCACTATGGGAATCATTTAGGACATGCTCAACCTCCTCGTGGGTGAGGAACCAATGCAAAATTGAATCTACCCCTCTTTGATATAAAGTATCACCAATTAGTAGGTAGTTTTTCACATTCACACGCAAATTTCGTCACTCTTCCTATGAGAAGGAAGCATGATACTTCAAATTATAGAAATACATAAGGATATCTCCATACCAGGGATCAGAGGTGGAAATTAGAAAGATATACTCATCTGGGAATGAGTCATATTCCACCACTACATTCTCTTCTGTAGGAAATTTTGACGTTAGCACTGCAAAAACTAAGGATTTTTTTGGATTAAGAAGACTGGAAATTCACATATTTAATTTTCCCCCAATTATGCGTCGGGACAAAACATACTATAAAAGGATTTACATCTTCCACCACTATAGTTGTTCTCAGTAAAATGTAGTGATGCAACCTATGAACGTCATCCACCAGATTACTCTAAATATTTTATATTGTATCTGGTTGCATTAGAATCTACTATTGGGGTAGTATTGGTTGAGGAGGATGACAAGCTCCAAGAGCATGTTGTCTATTATCTCAATTGCACAGTAGCTGGTCTGGGATTAGATACTCCCATGTCAATAAATTAGCATTAACAGCTATCTATGAACCAAACTTATTTAAAAGTGTATAAATGTTGGCGAATCTTACCAATTCTAAAACTCCAACTATAAAATGTTTGGTGATATTTTTCCAAAAATATTTTAATTTCCAAGTATTTATATCATTTATATAATAATTTGGCAATTTTTAGGGTGAAAACATTTTACCCCATCAAAATTGGGCAAAACAGGGCTTAAAAAAAATGGTGAATATGTTTTTGGAGAAAAACATGAAAAAATAGCCCATGGGCTAAATTTCACCCCTAAAATTATCCTTGGTATGGTTCCTTAAAATCGTCCATGTTGGACGTAATAGAGCAGCCAACATTAAAGCCTTTTTTAATGCCTCAAATGTGAGATGTGTAGTTTCATCCCTTAGAAATGAGGTGTCCTGCTTAAGCAACATGAAACCCTTAGTTATCTTAGCATAATTGACTATAAAATGCCAAAGAAAGTTAGATTTTCCTTGTAGGCTCTGAAGTTTCCTAATGGAATGAGGAGGAGGAAGATTTACAATAGCCTCAAATTTCAAAGGATCCCCCTGAATTCCTTTGTTTGACATGATAAACCCTATTATCCATGTCGACTCGACGTAGAAAACTCACTTTTTGGCATTCAAGCGTATCTTATAATCTCTACATCATTCAAAAATCAAGTGAAGGTGATCTGGATGGTCCCTCCTCTTGCAAGAATGAGCAAGAAGATCATCCAAGTATGGATTGACAATATTCTTAATGTCATGGAAGGAAAAGTTCATTTCCTGCTGAAAGGTAGATCCGAAATTTTTCAAACCGAAGGGCATTTTCTTGTACATGAAGGTATCCCAAGGCAAAATAAAAGTCATTTTTTGTTGGTCTTCAGGTTTGATTTAGATTTGATTATATCCATAAAAGAAATCCATAAACGAAAATACTTTTTTACCTACAAAAGCATCAATGATCTGATCAATGAAAGGTGTTGGATAAGTTTTCCTTGGGACATGCTTTATTTAGGTCAGGGAAATTAGTGCACACGTGTATGGTCCCTTGTTTTTTTATCAATAGGAACGTGATTGGATACCCATTCCGTTAGAGAAATTGGGTAAAAAAACCATTCGTTCAACAACTTCTCCACCTCAGCCTTAACGACTTCCGCTTTTCATGCATTAGAGGAAATTTCAACTCAAAATGGGCCTTTTAAATTTTATTCAAATTCCATGTCATCATGTGTCAGCCAATGAAATTGGTTTAAATTTGAAATACCGTATAGGTCTTAAACACTTTTTTAATAAAAATTTGGGGATAGGTATCATAAAAAGAACTACTTTTGTTCGTATTTTTGACATATCTCCCCGTGTTTTTACTCAAATTTCGATCGGGGGAGCTCGTTGGATGCAGAATTAAATTCTGCATCCAACGAGTACCCACTCGGTATACTTTTGATAGACCCCACTACCCCAAAAACAAGAAATACTTGAAAAAATGAAATGATGATGTCATCATTTCATTTTTTCAGGTATTTCTTGTTTTTGGGGTAGTGGGGTCCGTTAAAAGTATGCTGAGTGGGTACTCGTTGGATGCGGAATTTGATTCTGCATCCAACGAGCTCCCTCGATCAAAATTTGAGTAAAAACACGGGGAGATATGTCAAAAATACAAACAAAAAAGTATTTTTTTTCTTTTCTTCCTCCAAAATTAATAAATATTATTTTATTATTTTATTAGTTCATTTTAGGAGGCCCATTTTGACTTGAAATTTCCTCTAATGTATTTATAGGTGAAATATTTTGTCAAACATGTTTAGTATTGGGGAAAGTCTATATTTCATGTTCTACAATAGATGTATCTCTGCCTGGAATCTCCTCATATGACCAAGAAAACACGTTGTGAAATTCCTTAAAAAAGGAAGTATATATAGCAATCTCCTCTAGAGAGAAGTTTGCACCAATATGCACATTTTCAATGATGTCGGGGTTTCAAGAAATGTTTATTGGAATGGTAAGAAAGATATTTGTCATATCCCCCTCAGTAAATATTCCCTCCTTTGGTAAAGGATTAATCAGTGAATCAACACCCTCCACTAGTATCACATGGCACTCTTGGTTTTCAATTCTTCTCAACTATGGAAGAAAGTAGGACTTGCGGTGAAGGGATTCACAAATATTATCCCTCCCACTCATAGATTCCAAAATGGCTTCATCTGAAGGAAAAACCATGTCTAAAGAGTCATATCAATGTAAATATTTCTCCACCCAAGTGGGAATATAATCTTCTTTCGACTCTTCTGAGACTGTAGGAGTCACGATATAATCAACAGTGGCATCAATAATATCTTAATAAGCCACTTCCACTATAGGTAAGGGAACTTGAGGTTCATGATAGGAGCGAAGGACATTAGGGCTAGAACCTATATAGTTAATAGGGGCTAGGATATCACATGTGCCCATCAAAGATGCATACATTCCAGCCCCTAAGCTCTCATTAGTTGGTTTGGTCCGATCGATCAAATGTATTGTGGACTCATTAATCTCCAAATGGCCCATCCAAGTGAAACTGAGTTGGTCAACAATAACCAACTTCCCTTCATGTGGAAACAATACCTCTCGAAGAAATACCGAGGTGATTGCACACATGGTGTTATAGATGATTTTACCACACATGTTTCATCACATATTTATGGCCTTCCTTGTCCCTTTTTATACTCTTTAAACCCCATGGACTGATATTATACTTTGATGTTTCCAAGTTCATCCCTAAAAACCCCTGTTTATTGTTGTACATGACTTTTAAACCCATACCTGCATGTACACGCGACGTTTGACCTCAAACCCGTGTACATTGGGATGTGTGCATAAAGACAAACAATTTTAGATTTTTCCTTGGATGAGTCAGAACATATTAACTCTTGGCCTTCCATATTCCTTAAGATCGCTCAGATTCGACCCTCCATTACGCCTTTGGAGTGCTTTATAAGGAACCCCTTCGATACATTGAAGGGGGAGAATTGAAGAGCAACAAAACTATAGCCCATTGTTTTCGTAGTTTACATATACTTGATTCTGCATCCCTTTGTCGCTTTGGAGCACTTTGTGTTCTTCCAAATATTTCCTTTGCATGTGATATTTCTATCGAGAGATGGACGATTGAGGTGGTAGAGACCTAGGTGGAGGACTCAGTTTCTCCGGTTAGTAGACGTGCCAACAGAGGTTGTCACTTGTGCAATCTCTGATTTGATTAATAGAAATACCGTTTCCTATCCAATAATGTGCATTTGAATATGAATATTGAATCCATGGATATGTTTAATTTCTTAAACATTGTTGATTATATATTCTAGAGTATATCAAACACCATATTATATAGCATTCTTGTCTTGATTGCTATTGTTGAGAGAAAACTGTTAGTGCAAGCGGGATTGGAAAAAGCTCAATGGGGATCTGCTTCAACCATCTGGAATAATGTACAATTCGAGGTTCCTGTTGAGATTTTTCCAATCCCTCTTGCACTAACAATTTTCTTTAAACAACAACAAACAAGACAAGGTCCCTGCTAAGTTTTTTCCAATCCCACTTGCGCTAACAATTTTCTTTGAACAATAGAAAACAAGAGAAGCATGCTATATAGTATGGTGTTATATCTCTCTATCATATATAATCAACAATTTATAAGCAATTAAGCATATCCATGGATTCAATATTCATATTCAAATCCACATTATCGAACAAGAAAATATATTTCTATTAATCAAATAAGATATTACACAAGTGACAAACTTTGTCGGCACGTCTACAAACTAGAGAAATGGAGTCCTCCACCTAGGCCTCCACCACCTCATTCCTCCATCTCAGGATATAAAGCTCACAAGAAAAGGAAATCTTGGCAAGAAAACAAAGTGCTCCAAATGGAAAAAGGGATGCAGACTCAAGTACATGCAAACTACGACAACAATGGACTATAGTTTCGTTTCTCTTCAATTCCTCCCCTTTAATGTATCCATGGGTTCCTTATAGAGCACTCTAAAGGGGTAATTGAGGGTCAAATTCAAGAAATATCAAGTCATATGGAAGGATAAGAGTTAGGATCTTCGGACCCATTTAAGGAAAAATACAAAATTGTTTGGCTTTATGCACACATCCTAATGTACGTGGGTTTGAGGTTAAAAGTCGCATGTACACATGAGTATGGGTTTAAAAGTCGCGTACAGCAATAAACAGGGTTTTTAGGGATGAACTTGGAAACATCAAAGTATAATATCAATCCATGGGATATAAAGAGTCTACAGGGGGGAAGGTAAGGCCATAAATATGTGATCAAACATGTGTGGTAAAATCAGCTATAATACATGGCCTAAGCCCAAATTCTCCCTAACATCAAGTTATAATCCAATGGGGCATCAATCACTTCTACTTCAACAACCACTCCTTTCCCTTCCAACTTTATCTCAAAGGATGGTAGGATACCATGCAGACAGAAAGACCTTCCGTTGAAAGTAATAAGTAGAGTGTTTGATAGAACTAGCTACAGGGAACCTAAGGCTTTCCAACAAGAAATTGACATTATGCACATGGAAGCACCTTCATCAATAGCTGCATGTTCAATGTTTTTTCCTCCATGGACTACATCAATTGAAAAATACACATGATACGGAAAGCGAATCTTAACATATGAAATATTAAACTTCGTTAGTAGGCTTGATGAATCCATGCTTTCTAAAGATGCTAAGAGGGAATCCTGCTGAGCAAGCCAACTCTACAAAACCTCCAATGCTGACATTGCACAAGGAATTTGAGCCAAATATTCAACTAAGGAATATTTATAAATATCCCTACCGTTTGGATTGTGAAATTCTATTTTAAAGACATCTTTCGGTATATTAGGCATGGGATCAGTAGGATTTTAAATATTTATAGGGTTAGAAGTTTCAGCACTAGCCTCAGCCTTCTCTACATCCTCTAATTCATAATTCATGTTTCTTGTTTGGAGTAAGGTACTAGATTGTACCAAATTGATATAGTTTTGATCAGGAGGAGCACTAGAAGTGCCCCTGACTACATTAGAAACAAAAGCTATGTTCTATCTTTGGGGAAATGGATCCTTATGGATAGTCGGTTGTTGATTCTTCAACAACTTCTAAGATTGTTTTATAAGAGGTCATTGATGAGTCAAGTGGTCTCCCTGGTACAAATTACAAGTAAAATTAACCTTTTTCTTATCATTTTTACACCCATCAACATTGTTTATGGGTTTCTACTTGTTTTGATTACCCTCACCCTTTTTTGTAATATCACAGATCACATAAGGTTACCAATAATACACACTAAAACATATATATATATATAATAGAGACAAGAGAAAAGAACCAATAGGTGAATTAACAGATTATATTATATAAGTGAGTCCATACAATGCAGAGAACTGAACTGAGTTCTCATCTGCCTCAACAGCCTAATATATATGATTACAAAACAGTTACAAAATAACTACCTGTCGATTCGATGAACCGACGCGACCTTGGGTGGCCGACCAAATCTCTAGTTTAGTCGGTCGACTGACTTAGTTGAATGATCAACTAAGTCAACTCATCAACTTAGTCAACTGATCGACTAAGTCTACTATCGTTCAAGTCGACTTATCAACTTGTTCCTTCTACATCTCCCCCATGAACAAAATGTTTCTTCATCTCGAAGAAACACGGAGGTACAAAAATTATTCTTGGATGATCTCAATAGTTATTGTGGTGGGATGTGAAGTCTAATGGTTGGTCTCTTCTGTACACAGAATTATACAATGGCTGGGGCTGTTACTGCGAGGTGATGTTGGAAATATGTCCAACTCTGCAAAAAAATTTGGATGTCGATGGTGAGTGTAGTCAAGCTTGATAAGATCGACATCTTTTCTAAAATGGAGGTTTCAGCTATCCTCTCCATGTCAGGACCCATAAATTGGTCCTTCTCTTCTACAGTCTCGATAAGTCATTTCATATGCGGGTAGATGATGTCGACTTTCTCTAAGTTGCGGAGAGCTTGTTGTACCCACTGATGTGCTTCTCTTTCTAGTCTCTGTAGTTTGGCAGTTTCAAGCACTATTTCTTCTTCTATTGTCATTCTAAGTGATTCCTCAGTTGTTTTCCTGCTTTCTAATGCCTAAATCCCTCGTCAAGTCTGATGAGTCTTCTGATAGACTTACCCATAATAATTAGGCCACTCTCTCAATATTTCTTCAGTTACGACAGACTCCTCCATATGATCTTGCAGCACTTTATAGGCTTTAGAAAAGGTAGTGTGCTGTGCCATTAGGAGTCAGACAGTTTCTTTTTTTTTTCCTCCTTTGTTTCCTGAATGTGAGCTTGGAGTGCGGACACCATGCTCTCAAATAGTTGATATGCATTTTCGAGCGGTTTGTCGGTGTCGACCTCTATGGGGCCCGACATGATGGACTGGGCCAGATTCCTGCATTTGTGGAGGAACTCGACCTGTTCTGTGTTCTTCTCCTTGAGTTCCTTATTTCCTTTCTCAATCCTCATCTTTGCTTCACTTGCTAGGGTATTTAGGAGTTGTCCTAGCTCTGTGTCAGTCAGGGAGCTTTCATCCTTCAATCTGAGTTGGACCTTTGAAGGCTGTCCATGATGTTCCTTCTTCTATTTCTCCTTCCTCTTCTTATGTTTTTCTTTATCTGCTTGAGTCGACACCTATGTACCTGCAAAATTCAACTCAAGTCCTTCGTTTTGTGGGACGGTGGTTGCTATTTTTCCTATTTGGGGCAGTGGGATGGCTACTGCTTCTGGTTATGGAGATGGAAGGGGTGTAGAAGTGGGCACAGTTTGTGTTGATGGTTGTGGGGGGGCTTGCTCTGAGTCGAGAGGTGTTGGTGGAGTTGGTGAATGGTCGAGGGTGACTGGGTTGGGGGAAAGGTGGGTAAGTGATCGATTTTCAAGGAGAGGGGGCGAGTCTATGTCGGAGAACATTTGGTTAATTTGTCAGGCTATGTCCTCCTTAGTTTGTTCTCCTTCAGTCGGTGCAGTGGCTGGTAGGTCAGCTTAGGGTACGGTCGGAGTGATAGTCGAGGACCGATGTGCAACCATTTTAGCTTCCTTGTTAGGATTTCTCTCAAAAGTTGACGTGATGGTTGCAAAGTTTTTGGACTATGCTTCCTGTCCTGGTTGGTATCGTCCGGTCATGAAGAGAGGTTATTTTGTAGAGATCTTGTGTGCCGATGTAAATATGTCAGGCAGCTTCTCAATGAAAGCCTGCAAATCCCTATCTTTGTTGAATTTTTCTTTCATAGTCTCTGTCATCGCACTTTTGCATAAGTCGAGGGGGCTTACTGACTGCAGTGCCGGTACTTGTTCCTCAATTATTTTCGTCGGTGATGGGGGTGGAAGAATTAACACAATATTGACAATGTTTTTAGGCGTTGTCGTAGTCTTAGCTTTCTTCGGTCGACCTTCTTGTGCTCCTACGTCAATGAATCTTTGGAACTCAGTTTCGATCGACACCTTGTTTACTGCTGCATCCTCTATAATGTCGAGGGTCGTGGCTTCCAATTCCTCCTCATCTTCTTATGAGTCAGTAAGGATAAGCTTGTGCTTACCTTTACCTTGTTGTTGTTGTGTCTTGAGCTTCTTCCTGGCCACGGCTATCTCCTTTGACAGTTTTCAAATAATGCCTTTTGTGACAGCATACTCAGGGTTTTTTAGCTCTGTTTCCCCCCTTGGCTCCTGGGTCAGAACAACACTTTCTACAGCCGGAGGAATTACCTGCTACTTTGGCTATGGCTATGGCTTTGTGGTCTGGGGTTCTTCCCTCTTTGCGCTTGGAGGTTTGATGGTTATTTGAAGTTGGCCGGTGTGTTCGACCGATGTCTCCTTTGACACAAAGGTGCTAATATAGAGGTTGAGCTAGTAGTCTTCCTCCTTTTCCTGGTCTGTGAGAAACTCCTCGATAGAGAAGTTGATTTTCTTTGCTGCTGCTGGTATTGGTATTTTTTTTTCCTATCGAGACAGTTCCCGAAAGATCTGGTTGACTGATGGATAGTAGTCGAGGGCTTTGGCATTTGAGTTGTTACCCTGCATGTACCACACCGAGGTATGGTTGAGCTTGAGCTAGATGCAGGAGTTCGTCAGTAGATTTCCTTAGATGTTTTGAGGCACCCTCCATCTAGTCATGTGGACTTTGAGCTGTTGAAACTAGTTCTCCAACAGGACCTTTCCTATTTCACATTCTTGAAACGTTCCTCTCTAGGAGAATGGCTTAAATCTCCACATGTCGAACCTTGATGGTTCCTGAAATATTGGACTCCCCTCTAGTAAAATGTGGTACATGAAAATCCATAAGATGAGGGAGGGGAACTTGATGATTCCCCCTGTTTCTTGAAATCTTTCATAGATGGTCTTCACCATGTCAGTGACATATTCAACCCATCTGTATATTCGTCCATCGGTGGCAATGATGTTGATAGCTTCTAGCATGTCTAACTTAAGGTCGCTGCATCGACCTGCTAGGGTGAGTGTGATTACGATTATTTTGGCCACAATCTATGGCGTTCAGTTTGTGATTTGGCTGATCATCAACCCCTTTGAGTTCTTACCCAAAGATGACCCAGTGAGCTCTTCGACCAGTCCTTCTTTGATACCAATTGGTACTAGGTTTCCTTCATTGGAGAGACCAGTCAGCGTGGAGATGACTTCACCTGAGATTTCGACCGGTCGGTCAAAGTAGAACCGGCCATTGTGATACCGGCTGATGATGAATTTTATAGCAGTCTCCTTTGTGCCACCAAAGCTGGGCATGAGTGGTACATTGACATAGCCAAAGATAGTGTTGTGTTTGATTATTTCTGTAGCTTGAGTGGCCTTTTTGTCGACAAAAGCCCATTCTTGCATTTCACTCCATAGTTTTTTCCACGAGCCTTCCTGTACCTTGGCATTTTTAATGTTTTTCAACCTGCGGACTAAAGGTGTATCCGCAGCCTATATTTCCTTGGCTTTGGTTGAGGATCTAGATTGTTTAGGGGCCATTGTGTCAGTTTGGTGGTTGATTTCACGAAGGGGTTCTCAGCTTTTAGTCGAGTGGATGCTCTGATGCTCTCTCTATATGGATTGTGGTAAATGATCCTTCAGCAATCCAGTATTTATAGGCGATGTTGTGGATGTGTGCGTCAATGGGTTTATTAATGGTGGACATGATGTTCCAGCTGGCATACTTGAGTGTGCGTTAATGGTGAATTGCTTTCAGCGCTCGATGTCATGAATGCGCGATGGGACTATCGAGGCCGTCAGTCGAGGTCAGTTCTGAGAACGGTTGATGGAAGTGGTGGGTCAATGAAAATGGTCGATGGTGTTTTGTTGATGGGCATGATGGTTGTTGTTGAGATGGTAATTTCCTGTCATGGCTTTCTGTATGTACAGTATTTTTTTTTGAATTTTGAATTTTTAAGTTTTTATGGATTTTGGTTGATGGTTATGATCATTATATGATTTTTTTTTTAACTTCTAGTTTCTGTAGTGTTTTAGTTAGGCTCCATTAACGAGCTTCCAAAATACTATTCCTTGTAACATCCTGAGTCGAACTGAGCCGTTGGGATGTATCTATTTGACAACGTAAGGTCCCATCCATTATGTGTGGAGATTTTTAGGTTTTCCTTTTACTTGACTATTGTATAGTAAAGCAAGGTCTCCGACCGACAAGTTTTTGTTCTTGAGGTTGTGGTCATGCCAAGCTTTCTGTTGTTGTTTCTAGATTTCTTGATGTTGCATTGCCATTAGTCAATGCTCTTCAAGTTTGCTGAGCTACAATAGTCGGTCCTTCCTTCCTTGTTCAACATTGACATGTAGTATTTCTGCGATGATATGTGTCTGTTGTCGGAAGCGTAGTGGAACTACTGCTTCTTGTCCATAGACTATTCGAAAAGGAGTTTGGTCAGTCGATCATTTATACGCTGTTTTGTAGGCCAATAACACTGAAAATATTTTTTTATCCCAGTCATCCTTATCAGCATTACATATTTTGGTTAGTCCTCTTGTTAATGTTTTATTAAATGCTTCAATTGCTCCATTCGACTGAGGATGGTATGCTGTACTTCGACGATGGTCGATTTGGAACTGGTTAGTTAGGGTTTTGATAATTTTATTGATAAAGTGTGTTCCCTGGTTGCTAATAAGGGTTAGTGGAAATCCAAATATAGTGATGATATTCTCATAGATAAACTTATCAACTATCTCACTAGAACATGTGTCGACTGGTTCAGCTTCTGCCCATTTACTGACATATTCGAATGCAGTAATGATATAGCTTGCGCCTGTTCTTTTTACTGGTATAGGAAATGGTCCTATGAAGTCTATGGCCTAGATTTCAAATGTCAAACTTGGGTTTAGTGATATCAAAGGAATTTATGTGCTAGGCAGGGGTCGACCCAGTCATTGACATCTATCACATCGACTAACAAATTTTTTGCAATCTCTATGGAGTGTCGACCACCATAATCCTGATTGTTGGATTTTATTTGTAGTTGTGTCCACTTGAAAATGTCCTCCTGCAGGTCCATAGTGTGCTTCATGCATAATGTTGTCTCATTCATGTTCTAGTACACACCTTCTGAGGATGTCATCTAGTCCCATTTTGTATAAAAATACATTGATGAGACTGTATGGTGCAGCCTTCATAGCTAAGATCTACTTTTTCTTGGTGCTCATACCTTCTGGTGCATGTCCATCTTCCAAAAAATGAGCTGTTTCTTCTAGTTCTGCTGGGACTGCTTCTATCCGAAATAAATGTGCATCAGGTAAGTCATCGTCGACTCCTGTCGGTTCTTCTCCTGTGTCAATTCGGGATAAATGGTCAGGTCAAACATTTAATTTTCCTAGTCAGACAATGACTTCGAACTCGAATTCTTGGAAGAGAAGTAGCCATCGAAAGATCCTTCCATGATGTAACGGTTTATTGATGAGATACTTTAGGGCCTGATGGTCGGTATAGAATATAAATGGGTTAGCTAAGAGATAATGTCGATATTTTTGTAGTGCAAAGACCATTCCTAGGGCTTCTCTTTCTGTTTTTGAATAGTTTCTTTCATCCTTATTTAATTTTCTACTACTATAAACTATAGGATAATCCATTCCATCATCTCCTGGTTGAGTTAAGATTGCTCTTATTGCTAGGCCTGATGCATCAATGTGAACATGGAATTTGATCAACCAGTTTGGAAACTTTAGGATTGGTGCTTTGAATAGATTTATTTTTAATTTTTTGAATGATATGTGGTGCTCCTCTGTCCAGTTAAACTCTTGATCTTCTCTTAATAGTTCTTCAAGAGGATAGGTCATATCTGAATAAGATCTTATGAATTTTCTGTAATAGCCTGTGTGGCCAAGTAACACCCTGACTTGTTTTGGGTTTACTAATGGTTTTAGGTCGAGGATAATTTTGATCTTTCCAAAATCAACCTTAATACATTCCTTACAGACAACGTGCCCTAATAATATCCCTATGGGGGTCACAAATATTCATTTCTTGATGTTTAGGGAGATTTGAATTTGCTGACATCTCTCCAACATAAGTCTGAGCCATTTAAAATGATCCATTAACATGGATTATATTGTCCAATCATAAAGTATACTGCCATGGTCTTATAGATATATTCTTGAAATGTTTTGACAATAATTTGAGAGAATATTGCAAGTGCATTCTTTAATGCAAAAGGCATAACTTTGTAATCAAATGAACCAAATTCACACACAAAGGTTGTCTTATTATAGTCTTCTTTAGCTATTGGCACTTGGTTATAGCCTGAGAATCCATCTGTAAATGATTAGCATTCATGTCCTACGACCTCATTCAAGATTTCATCTGCATAAGGGGTTGGGAATGGGTCTTTCAATGTTAATTTGTTTAGTTCCCTGAAGTTGACACAAATTCTTAGTCTGTTCGGATCATGTTTCTTAGGTTTTAAAACCATTGGACTTGCCCATTCTGATTGGTTGATAGGATAGATGATGCCTGTTGCCAGCATGTTATCAATTTCCTTTTTTACTATCTCCTTGTATTTGTGAGCTAGTTTATAAGGCCTTTTCTTCACAGTTCGAACATCAAGTTTAGTGTCAATTTTCATTTCTCCCATTTCATGGAATAATCCTTTGAGGTCTTTATAATCTCTAGCAAATACATCTTGAAACTCCTTTAATAAGTTCACTATCTCTGTGGTCTGCTCTTCACTCTAGTAGTCACCAATCTTTGCCATTTTTGGTCGATCATCATTTGAGATGTCGAATTATTTATTTTTTACTTTAGCATCTAGCCATTCTGGGGCTTTGGATTCATTGATCGGTCAGATTCCTTCCTTAAACTATGAAAATGTGGCAGGGAAGTCGGTTGTAGTCATTCTATCAGTATCTTGTTTGTCGGTTGTTTCTACTTTCAAGATTTTGCAAATAGATTTGGTCGTTTTGACATGGTTGGATTTCCATCTAAAGCTTTTTCCTTATGTGTTTTTGTTTTCTAACTATAGTCTTGTCAGTTGTGGTTTTGTACTTGTTTGTATATTGTTACATTTCATTGTCTGTCGGTTACCTGTTAAGGGTTTGTTTTCGGTCAGCTAGATAAATTCTTAAATTTGTTTTGTTGTTTCGACCAAGTTTTCATTTTGAGGTATAAAGTTGAAATATTTAATGAAATTTTCCCTGAGTTCATTCCATAAGAAGGTTTCACCTCTATATTTTTCCATCTTATACCATTTGTTTGGTAAGTCGGTGAGGGTTGATGGGAACAAGTGTGGCCATGCTCGTTCATCCTTGTATCCAAACCTTCTCCACTCTTTTTCACAGGTTTTAATATAATCTTATGGGTCCTGTCCTTGAGTGAATATAGGTATCTGAGCTTGTTGGTTTAACTTCTTTCCTCCAAACCTTTCGATAAATTAAGTTGAATTAGTTGTCTAGGTCGCCATTCTTGCCTAATGGGTATCCCACCATCTGGCAGCTTGTCCTGTAAAAGTTTCTACTAGGCTTTGGAGTTAGCCATGTTCACCAATATTTTTGGAAACTTGTTCAACATGCATGACTGGTGATTCCCTTTCCTTGTATCTTGGTAGTTGTGTATTATTTACATTGGTAGGTTGTAATGTAGGGTATTCCCTAATTTTCTTCTCAAGGATTTTTGGGACAATGGACACTATGAAGCACTGTTGGGTGGGATTTTTCTACACTTTTTGTATAGTACAACACCCTCTTGCTTGTGTTTCGTAGTTCTCGATCTCCCAATCATATAATTCGGCGTCTGAATTTTAACCAACTGAATCCTAGTTGCCTAAATGAAGTTGTCCATGGATATTTGGTTCTATGTAATCTGCATTATTTTGGATCTCGTAGAGTTGTCGGACATCGACTTCTTCATCAATAGGTTCAATCCAAGGTTCCCCTTGAGATGGATGAATGGGTACAATGACCTTTTGTTCATTTCCTTTTAATTTGATTAGCTCCTTATCCAGGGATATCGATGCTTTCATATTTCTACCCCAAGGTCGACCGACTAACGCTGAGAAGGAAATGGATCCTTACTTTGGGTTAATGATTTCGAAGTCGACCTTGGTCAATATTTTTTTTATAGTCATGTCAATGTTTTTCCAGACTCCAATGGGTTCAATTAAGCCCTGGTCATCTAGTTTTAGGTATATGCCTGACTCATAGAGTCGAGGTCTGCCCATTTGTTCCCAAGTGTCATGAGTCATGATGTTTACTTATGAGCCAAAATCAAGCACTACTTGTTGGACGTGGTATCCTTATATTTCCAGGTCAAAAAGTGGGTCGGCATCACCTTTGTCTTTTTTATTTAAGCTGTAGATGTTCTTTGTTTGATTTTCAGAGTTGGTACATTTTATTTCATATAGAAAATTGATGAACTGAGATACTGAGTTGTCTTTTTGTACGAGATGGATTAATTCATTTATTGTGTTATGTCGAATGTCATGAACGTGTTCTTGTCGTGCAATTTCTTTGTATGTTTTTTTTTCTTTTAGTGGGTAAGGATAGATATGTTTCTCTTTTATTTTACTAATTCTTGGGTTATGAGCTCCCGTTTTTGTTCCTTGTCGAGTTACAATATGCATTTTTTTGTGTTTATTACATCATTTTTTTGCACAAAGGAAAAGACATTAACATTTTTCTTCGTATTTATTTTTTCTAAAATGGTAGGGCAATCCTCTAGTGAGTGATCCTTTACTCCACAGTGAGTACAAAATTGAGGTCAGTTCTATCTTTATATGGACAGTCTGCATACCGATGTCCCTCTTTATAACATGTAAAGCATTGGATGGGTTGATGTGGTCAGTTGTCGTGATTCCCAAGGAATCGACCTCTTGCTGCGTATCCTGTACGTCAATTGTCGTACTGGCACTCGTATCATCGATCGTCATATCTCTGACCATTCTGATCATTTGCTAGATTTTTTTGCTCGTTATGTTGTGCCACTGCATTGGTTTGGTAGACCGCTTGATAATTCTATCGGTTCTTTAGGTTCAAATGACAGTCGATCATGTTATGATTTTTAGTCTCGTAGATGGCACACTAGGAGGCCTTGCCATTCTTCATGTTGAATGGACAGTCTTTCATCAAGTGATCCATGTGGTCCTAGAAAATGTCACAAAATGATTTGGTCTGCACGAATTGAACATCATGTTGGTTGTATTCCTATCGATAGTTGTCTTTGGAATGGCCGACTGTCGAGCATTTGGTGCACCAGATCTACTGATTCTTGAGGTTTAACTCCTTCAAAGACTTCTAGACACTCTCGAGCTATTCTTATAATTGGTAGTCTGTAGGGTAAGCAGGTATGTCCTCATCCATCTCCACTTGAAGAGATTTCATTAGCGCATCTTCGTAAGATTTGAACGTTTCCAGAATGATGTGTCAGTGCACTTTCTAAGATAACCCTGCAAGAAACCATTGGATTAGTAATTGTTCATCTATAACATAGTCCAGCTGGCTCAGAAGATATTTCTAGTGCTTATCATAGTCATGGATAGTTTCCCCTAGCTTTTGTGATGTAGTTTTTAATTTTTTTGCTACCGGGTGTTTAGCATCTTGAGTTTTGAAAAATGAAAAAAATTGCGCCTTTATCTCAGCTTTGGTTTCTCTAGGTTGTATTTACGAAAAGGTCATATACCATGTCAATTCCCTTTTCCTCAAGGCACCGGTGAACTGTGCCATTTGTTTATCTTCGTCTGTAACTTGATTGGACTCTCAACTCAACTCGCAGACAAACTAGTGTCATCTGGGGTCCTCATCCCCCTAATATAGAGGAATGTGAGCCGATCCATGACCCATGTTTAAATCATTGTCACTGCTCTCAGCAAGTGGCAGCAGTGAAGGTGGGGGTGGAGGTGAGGCTGGTGGGGTTATTGGTTTATTCGTCTCTGCAAGACTATGGTCGATGGAACTTCTGTTCCCGTCGGTTCTCGATTCTTCGTCGACTGGTAGTCGGTTGATGTTGACTTATGATGTTGATGGTCCACTGCAACTATTTATCCATAGTTCTGAATGTTCTGTGTCTTCTAAACCTATATTTGGTAGGGGGTTTGCTCCTTCATGTGTCGGTAAGAGTAATTGGATACTTAGGTTGGAGGGTGTCGCTTGAAAGGTCACCCAATTCCCTTCCTCTGGTCGATGTATAATGAGGTGTCGTCCAGTGTATGTTTCATCATCTAATCGAATCCATACACTAAAGTCACCAGCTCATAGTCAGAGGTCCTCTTTGACAATAGTCTGTCTCCGAGTATGCGGATTCGAAGGAGAGAGGGTTGTTCCATCATGGGGAGCTCTTAATTGGAGAGTTTGAGGGTGCTCTATCCACAATTCTTCCTCCATAGTGGGTACCTCTTGTTCCACGCCTTCTTCATGTCGGTCATGAACTGACTCTGGCAGATTCTCTTCCTAGTCAGTTGCCCTAGGAATTCTTCCTCTATGCAACTCTAAGGATTTTTCTCTTCTTGCTTCCCTCCTCTGTTGTCTCTCTTCCCTCTCTATTTTCTAAATGTTCGACATACCTTCGTATGATACTATTCCATTGAGTTACCTTTTGGTCGACTTCTCATTACTGGTGAATAGTATCTATTTCTAGTTGACTAGAATCCACTCTACTCTATCTCCACATATGACCAACTACCCCCACATAGCCTACCCAACGCTTTTAGAAAGCCCAAATAGTTTGGTCTATTTGCTTAGGAAGTATTCCCGCTCCCTTTCTGCAATAAATTTTTCCCACTTCCTTTTCTTCTCCACCCGGTTAGAGTTTTATGGCAGTTCGTGAAGTGATGGATGAGGTTCAACAATATGTCCTACTCCCTTCTAAATCAAGAATTTGAACAGCAAGGTTGGTGAGGAACACAGAAATTGCTTGGTGAGATCTGTGTAAAATTTCTCCTTGACTGTTTCCACCAAGGTTCTATCTTCGACTACTTTCTCTTCATAGAATTCGTCGATGATTTTCTCAAACCACTCTGACAAGTTTGTTCTACCTCTTCGTATCAGTTTTTCCAGCAACTGTTGTTCTTTAGTCCCTTCCGGCTTTCTCATCCAGGAGTTTCTTTAGAAGTTGGGGCATTGATTCGAAAAACTTTTCATGCGTTTCTATGAAAAAAAATTCTTTTTCTTGTGCAATTGTTAATCTGTTCCTTCACACGTAATTCTGCAAATAATTTGCAACTTTACATTCCCACCAGTCCTTAATCTCCTGTTCTGGTATCATCTGTTTGCATACATTTGAGACATGTACTACCGGCAACGAAACCAATGTTGTAATCTCACAGTTCATATAAGGTTACCAATAATACACACTAATAGAGACAAGAGATAATAACCAATAGGTGAATTAACATATTATATTATATAAGTGAGTCCATACAATGCAGAGAACTGAATTGAGTTCTCATCTAGCTCAATAGCCTAATATATATTATTACAAAACAGTTACAAAATAACCACTTGTCAGTTTGGTGAACCAACGTGACCTTAGGTGGCCAACCTAATCTCTAGTTTAGTCAGCCGACTAACTTAGTTGGCTATCGTTCAAGTCGACTTATCGACTTTCTCCTTCTACACCCTTCTTTCCTTTTTTCTTTTTCTCATCGGGCTACTTATTTCCCTTCTGAGAATATTGTGCAAAACAAATTGTACTTTGAGGTGAGGGGGTGGCAGCCTTTGTTTCCTCTGCTTCATATTGCTTATCCAGTGATTCTATAGTGGGAGAACTTACTGAACCAACCACAGCATTAGCATGGGGTCCAAGATTTGGTTTCTTTGCATTATTGGTAGAGATTGGTGCCTCGGGTAAGATTTCATACAAAATCCTAGAGTGAGCATATATCAAGTATAATTGTTGGGCCCTAAAGATAGCCTCTTCTTTTGTGGTCACCCGAAAGTGGATATATCCTTAGAGATATAAGGAAGTAAATATTCTAAGAACCACTCTAATAAAAACTCAGGGGGTAAAGTGGCTTTAATAATCCTCTTTCATATTTGCCACTCTTGGATGTGATCTGAGATATGTGTGTCCATTTTTTGTAGAAAAGTCAACAATTCTATGCTGGCATCATACAAGACAAGAAGCTGAAAGTGATTGTGGAACACAGTTTCCAAATCCAAAAAGCTATCATATGCAGTAAACAGAAGTTATATGTACCATTTTTCTGCAACATGAGTCAAGTTTCTCTGGAAAATCCTGAACCAAATGGAGTCATCGTTCAGTGATTTCGAAGAGCATCAAAGGTGAAAAATGGTTATGTGTGCACTTGGATATTCTCCATATTTTCCTTTAAACTTAGGAATGTCTGAAGGTTAATTAATAGGTACAAGTGACCATGCCGCACTATGTCGCACGGGGTTATTCATTAACTTTGATAAATATGGAAATTTTAAAGTTTCCAGGAAAGGAATCTTTGGTCTAATCAGGGTCTAAAAATATGGATTTTGGGATGTAGAAGGACCTGCCCCCTTGTTCCCAAAAAAAAGGGTGGGGTTTCCCCTAGCCACTGATTGTGATTTAGTTGGACTACTCTGAAAGGGATTCCACTCAAAATCTAGTGGATTATTTGTTGGTGGTGCACTATAAGTGGTTTGGGCTACTCCAAATGAAACTAGAGTTTTAAAAATAGGAGTAGGTATCCCTCCACTGAAAAGAGAAAAGGGAGAGCTTGTGAAAAGGGTCGAACCCGGTGTCTGAAAATTATAAAGAAAATCATTTGTGTTTGCAGACTACATGCCCACATATGCAAGGGTAGGTCCTACATAAGGATTGGATGGATTAATATTCCCCCATTCCACAGAAAACCATTAATGAACGAGGATGATACAGTTGGACCACTCTGAGCAGTTTCCATAAAGCAAGGGGATGGAAACGGTGCACTTCGAATACCAGTGACCACCCCACTAGATGGATATACTACATTAGAGGGGGCTAAGGGTTGAACCACTTGAAAAATTGGTGATAGGGGTGTAGTATATGCACTTGGTCTTGGAGCACCAACTGGTGGAGGTGGGAATCCACCAGCCAAAATGGCTAAATTTGGGGTAGAAATACCCTCTACATAGATTGACATTTCTCTACTGAAAGGAATACCAATAGCAGGTGAATTGAAATGGATAACTTGGAAAATCACAGGATCGTTCAGATCAGTTAGAGGTGGGTTAAAATTTCTTGCAAACTAGTCATCCTGCCAAACTAGTCATCCTGCAAGTCTTCAATATCTATTGCATTTGTTTGTTCTTGATTAATCCTAATTTTTGGTTCACCTAGAACTTCACTAACTCCTACTCATTCAAAAGAACCCTCAGTATCTAGTCTCTTCCTTTGAGAGGGCAGTGGAGGCTCCACTGTAACAAATTGAGGAAGGTTTTGAAACCTTCTTAACCTACAAGAGGTTGGTCCTCCACAACTAAAAAGTTGACTCACACACACCTAAAGGATAACTAAACATAGATAAACCAAACATGACTCAATGAAAATGTCCTAAAGTCACTCAGACATAGTAAATATAAGGTACACCTTCCAAAGAAATCTTGGGATGATTAGGGCCCAGTTCCAACCAGTGAAGATGGAAGGATTCTTACTTAGCATCCCATGAAGATGTTCCTGGGTGCAAGTGTTGGAATCACCCAACCGCCATTCTAAACATTCTACCAGGGTTACCTTCCAAGTTCGTCCTAGGTGTACTGGAAATAGCCTTCCAATAACACCTAGGCATGATTCCTAGTGTCAAGAAACCAAGGGCTTCCACAACTGCAGTAAGAGTCTGGAGGAACAGTCACAGGCCTGATCCTTATGCATGGGTAGGGTAGCTGATCCAAAAACTGTGTCAACACTGGCACCGAACAAGGTATAAGAGGTGGTATTGACAAGATCCCTAAATGCATAAAAATCCTTATATACGATCAATTAAGGAAGTGGAGGATTATCTCCTCATCCAGGTTCTCATGCGGCCTCATGCTTAATTCCTGTGTGAGAGGAGATTTCCAGATAATCTATTGTAGAAGAGAATTTACCTAATGAAATGCTACTGCGTTTGAAGCCAAATGCTTTTGGGTAGTTAAAAATCCCTATTCCAAAACCCTAGCCTGAACTAGTTGATGTATGATCCAAAAAAAAGAAACTTACTAGTAAAATTTTAATTAATCGTTATTTTTAATGGGATTATTTTTCAAAGGTAGCAGAATGAGGCTGTATGATGTTATATACTCAGCAGAAAGAAAGAAAATCATGTATAGAAAAACTTCAAATTAAATGCAACTACAAAACCAATTTTTCTTTTCTTTTTCTTTGAAAATGCAAGCTAATGAAAATTTTAAACAAAAAGAGAAACTACAATACTTCAATTTTTTTAATTTTTTCTGAAAAAATTAGCAAAAAGAACAACTAAATTCAACCTAATGCAAAAAGTGCAAAATTTATTTTTGTCTTTTCTTTTTCTAAAAATTCAAAAACTATAGTACAAGTAAATCCAAATTGAGTGATTTTAACAAATCTGATCCTATAACAAAAAACGATGCAATTAGACCCTACAATAGCACACTTCTCCCAAATAGGAGGAAATGGATCAAAACCTAGAATTGGAAGAACTATCAATTCCAAAGAACTAATATATCCAAAAGAAGGAAATAATGACTGAATTAAACTACCAGAAAAGAATTCCAAAGTATATCATTGTTTTAGAGGACTGATTAATGACCCAAAAACACAAGCAGTACTCAGACCAAAGGCTAAGCATGAGGGATCTAGCACATTTACCAATGAAGAAGTCAAACCAAAATCACTCAAACAACTTGACTAATCAAGAAAACAATTAAATGTATAGAACTAAAACCAGAGTATGATGCCAAAAAAATCCTTTATAAGCATCTTAGAAATCCTAAAATCAAGGACAAGCAAGAACATCATAGACTCACAGACACCTATAGGAAATACACAACTGTCATCAAGGTAGGTCATGTACCATACAGAAAGGGTACTAAGGAAACCCACGTATGCAATTGGTAATGCACAACTGTTACCAAGGCAACCCATGTATGCTGTCAAAAAATTTCAAAATGAAAAACAACTAACAGACAGGCTATGAACATGCAATACAAGAAAACAAAGGTAAAATCAAAATAGATCACTCATAAAATCAGATAGAGAAAAAACTGGTCAGGGATCCTAAAGAGAGGACCCACAACAGGTTGGAATCTCGAGTGGAGTCTCCAGTTCTATCAGTACTTGAACAGAGAAGCACCATTTTACATGATAACAGATAGTGCTCTAGGGATTCATCATGCTTATCTAGTTCATCTGGTACATCAATGCTATTCTTCTCAAGCAACTTGTCCGTGGTGTCCATTTTCTTCTTGGAAAAAATATTCTCATAATGATTACCTTTTCTGCAATAATAACACTTGGATGAGAGTCCTTTCTTCTTGAATTTCTTCATGGAATTCGAACCTTTATCAGTAGGATTTTAACCTTAATCTTGATCATCTGAATTTGGCTTCTTCTCCTTCACTTTTTGCTTTTATTTTGAATTTGAATGCTTGATTCCTTGAACTACAAGAGCATGGTATTTGATTTTGTATTTTTTAAGGGCTCCTATCTAAACCAATTTGTATTTCTCTTTATTAAGTGAATCAATTAATGCACTCAAAGAAGGAATTTTCCAATTTGAAATATCAATCCTAGTAGCATGGAAATTTGACACAAAAACTAAGTATTCTAGACCCAATTTTGAAAGATGGAAATAATTGATTGACCTTCCTTCTTCTCAATCCCACATTGCTTGAGCATAATAATAAGTGACTTGAACTTGGTGAAGAATACTTCCATGGATTCAAAATTGATTGGACTCAATGATATGAATTCATTCTCCAATTGATGTTCCCTTATCTCATCTTTTACACCAAAGAGAGACTCAAGTTTGGTCCAGACTTTGTTTGGAGTGGTAAAACCATCAAGATGAAAAATAAGATCTATAGAAATTGAGAGACATATAAACCCATAGGATTCATCCATTATATTATGCCACTTATATTTCTCGACAATAGAATTTGTCTCATTCTGTAACGCCATAGAAACTTTGTAGAGGCCCTTACTATAGAATAGAATGCCAATCTTGGCCTTCCATTCTTGATACTTGTAAGGAGTTAGGATCATAGTTGAATAAAAATTTATGCTTTGTTGTTGATGTGCTCCTAGATATTCTCTTTGTAACCTGCACACAAAAAAACTTTGAAGAAATATTCTGTAAGCTCAATCATGCTGATGGCTTGATCTCCCTTGCTAGTCAAGCTTGATAGATTAAGTAACCTTTTGCTATGATACCATGTAGAATTATAAAAGGAACGGCTCTAATTCCATTTAGATATTTGATATCCTATTATTTTATACCAATTATAAATTGAGCAGTTGAATCGTCCTACAAAATATATCTATTTCAAAGATGCACAAAAAAGCTAGAGAGAGGAATAATGAGACCGATCTAGAGGTGGCCGTCAGTAGATCTAATTTTTAACACTATTAATATGGTCGATTATGGAATCCTGTAGATATATTTATTTACATTGTTTATGTTGGATTTCAGATATGATTATAGTAAATTTTACATGTTTGTAATAGATATAATATTTCATGTTTGAAATCATTTTAATGGCTTTCTCATATATGGTTTTATTTCATGCCTATATTTACCTTCCATAACATGCGTATTGTAGAATGATCTGTATCTGTATTTGCACATTTGATTTTAAAAGGTTGAGTGTTTTATTTTAGTGGATCTTTGGCATCTTGTCCTAGCCTTAGTTACATGTATTCCTTCGTGGATTACATTGATTCATATTTCCACTTCGGTTTCTAGGTGTTCTTGTCCTTGGATTCAGGGTTGGAGACATCACACTCTCAATAATGATTCCCTACAACAGAATGTGTTATTTTATGAATTTAATTCATGATTTATAAGATTTTAATGAACTTATAACTCTCACCATGAGTATCTAAGGCATTGCGAGAGATTTCCCTTCCTGGATAGGAAGTGTATCAATAATCTAGATAACTTTATCCTAGGAAATGGTGGAGGAGGGGGATGATATAGGTGGCGGTAAGGGGGTTGATGTGGGTATATGGGTGGGGGATGATGTAGGAGCAATTGATGGAGCCAATGTGGATGTAGTGGACTGGTATACTATTGAACCTTTGTGTTTTCATTGATGTCAAAGGATAAACCAACAAGTCTGATGTCAAAAAATAAACCAAAATGGTTGATGTCAAAGGATAAGCCAACAAGTTTGATGTCAAAACAAAAAAAAGATTGATACAAAAAAAACAAAATGGATGAAGAAATACATAAAAGTGTATGATTCCATCAGGTAATGGGTCTCTATATACAAATCCATTTTGAATAAGTATATAGAGAAGAAAAGTGGAAGTTGAGGAAGTGCACAAATCCCACCAAGACATGGGACACATGTGCAAATATACCACCTAGTCAATGGAGTTAGGTGTAAAAAACACCACAAAGTTTGATTATCAAAGGATACACACTGAAGCAAGATGAAATAAGGTAGTTAGCTTGACCAAGAAATAAGAGGGTTGGGGAATCACTAAGAAAAATGAATCCCAACTTGTGGACACGTTGCTTACACAAGAAAGAGTATAAATAAGCAAGATATGGAAGTATTAAAGTAAGCAAAAATGGTGAAGATGAATAGAAGATAGCGTGCAAATTAGAAAGATACCGTGTACAAGGAAAATACACAGTGAATGAAGTAGATCACACAAGTGCTAAAGTAAAAGTCATAGATCATAGAAGTGACAGAGTGTTGTAGAGTGCAGAAACACAGATATCAGAAGATTGTAAATCACAGAAGTACTAATGTAGACACTTTCATAGATTGCATACTATTTGACTTAAATTACAAATGGATAAGATGCATATTAGAGAAGATATAAATCATAGCATTTGCACATCAGAAGAGACACAAATCATAAATAAGATAGACATATATCTTAATTATTGATATACACATATCCATATCAGGGAGGCAGGAAGGGGCAAGGAAAGGGAGTTGTAGCATCCTTCCAGTTGGTGCTAGTAAACACATTAGGGAGTTAGCACTTCCTTTCATTCGTAGTTTAAGAATTCAAAGAGGAGATTGCAGTATTCAAACATGTTGGTTCCTGAACACTATGAGTGGGTTCTTGCGCAAAAGGGACTAATATTGATTCAGGTCAGTTCCTGAAGTTAGCAAGTTGTGCTTATGTAGATGATAGAAGTACTTACAAATTGCTTCTTGTAAACATGAAGTTGTTTCTTATAATCAGGTTGGTTCCTGAGTGAGCCAGTGCTCACAATTGGAGATTAGTGTATCCTACTTATGTAATCAATTTTATATATAGATTTATATAAAGTTATTTTACAGAATTTGTGTGCAATTGTGTACATTATTATTTTTGGCATCATTTTTTTCAAAGTACAATTTGTTAAGTGAAAAATAGTATAATATGTGTTATATACTGATTCAACCCCCCTCTTAGTATATATAAGAATTCTGACAATTGGTATTAGATTGGTTGTCTTAAGTAACAATTTAACCACTGGAACATGAATACTTGTCCAGAAATGCAAAATTAAGAAACACACTTTATGGCAATTGAAGATGTCTTGAAAAATCAGGACTTGGGAGACGAAGAATTGGTTGAATTAGACTTTAAAGGAGAAATGATCGTTCTGTTGGAAGAATCACAGAAATAAAGAAAGAGGAATAAGTCAGTTGAAAGAACAATTGTTAAGATATGAAGAAATAGTTAAGGAGATAAGAAAATTAGAGTTGGACATGATTGAACAATTGAAACAACAAGAAGAAAAGCATGAGAAATTGAAGGCTGTAGTTAATCTCTTAAGATGAGAACTATGCAAACCTAATGACCAATTCAATACTAAACAAAATTCAAAAAACATCATGAAGGCTTTATATGAAATCATCAAAAATCAAAGACAACCATTTAAAAATATGGGAATAGGCTACAAACACTCAAAGTCACCAAGGTCAAGTTTTGATACAGGAGAAAGAAGATTTTTAGATGTCATCAAAGGATCTACTTCAAGAAAAATTCAGAATTATGAATAAAATATGTCATCCTATCATAAAATGTGTTCTACACAATCGGGAAGCACTCACTTTACAAGGAATCCAACTCTTTTCTTAGGAAATAGCTATTTCTGTAACAATTTTGTTCATAAATCATTAACTTGTAAAGCACAAATGAAGGATAGTGTTCAAAAGGATAGATATTGATCTAAGGATAACCACAAAAAGAATGATATCAAAAGGTCATCTAAAACTCAGAAAGAAAAGTTCAATTCCTTTATCTGTTTAATATATGTTAGTGAATGCCATCATTGTTACAATTATGGCCATACAAATGAGGACCACACAAATAATTTATGACTAACTAAACTGGTTGAAACTATTATTAGTAATATCAAGAAGGATGCAACTTGGATTTACATGTGTAGAATAAAAGGGGCAATGATACTTTTATAGTGGATGCTCTAAACATATAACAATAAATAAACATAATTTCTTGAGTTTTACGGAAGAAAAAGAAGGTAATGTTTACTTTGGAGAAAATCGATCTTTGAAAATATGTGGAAAGGGCATGGTTATTATTGGAAATAGGAAACCCAAAGCAGATAATGTCTTACTATTTGAAAACATGAACCATAATCTCCTCGACATAACTCGAAATTCTAATCAAGGACATACGATCACCTTTCATTCAAAGAAATGTAAAATAAGAAACAAGGATATAGGCAAACTAGTGGCATGTGTGTCTAAAACCTCAAACAATGTCTACATATTAGACAAAAAAGGAAGAAAAGTGTTGCATGGGGAAAATAGATGAAATTTTGATTTGGAACAGAAGGATGGGATATATAAACTTTGACAACTTTGAAAATGGAAGGATGGGATATATTTAGAGATGAAGAGGGATGAAATTATGTTTATCATAGAGGATAAGTTCACATAATCGAATTTTTTCGGTTTATCATAAATTATGTTTCTTCATTTAACTAGTCATGAGATTCTTAAGTAGTAATTTAAAGTAGCTAGTCATTAACTAGGATACATAGTTTTAACATAACAAATCATGAATATCATTTAGATTTGAAAGAATGAATAATAAAATAATGGTTGTCCAAAATATCAGATCTAATTAATTCCAAATTTCATAAAATCAACCTACCAAAACTTTATCTTTCAATGACTGAAAACAATCTATAAAATTTCTACAAAACCATAACTAGTTTCTATACAAATCTGGAACTTATATGAAACTAAGTTTAAAGATGCATGAAATGATATAAGGATTTCATGTTCTGCCACATGACAATCCATATCATCCTTAAAAAGTGATAAATACATAATTTAATAACATTTCAAATCATCCTCAACAAATATCGATAATTGTACTACTAGTAGTAACTTACAACAATACCAATTCTAGTCAATTATTTTTCATTCAAATTATATTTATATTTTGAGAATAAAAAAAATAAATAAAACCATAATAAGTAATTAAACCAATTCTAAATTAGATTTCATAAATGGATTCTGAAGTACAAAAATATGATACAATAAGTAGTACAAAGCAGTACAATTTATCCCAGAAATTGTTAATCCCGAAGAGGCTAGAAACTTACTTTAAATTAAAATCTATAAAGAACACACAAAACATACATATTGCTGATAATATTCAATCATACAATATAAAGGATTAAGTACTTATCTTAATAGTGTGTGACCGGTGACAACAAAACGAGATTCCTCCACGCCTATGACCTTTCCTGACGTTTGTTTTCTCATCAAAATATCCCTCAAGATGAGGTCCTATAATTCCATTTGAGATGGTCTCTTCTAAAATACACTAAGGCTGATCCACTCACTTTCTTATAATTGTACCCCCCTCTTCCTAAAAGGCGAGGTAGGTAGTTTTGAGATTGTACCCCCTCTCTTAAAGCATGTCACTAACCTCCAAGGTCACTTTCACAATTTGAACCCCCAATGGAGCATTCAGATATTGAGAGAAATTTCCCCTAAACGCATTTCTAGGATTGTACCCCCTCTCCCTCATGAAATAGGAAACCATTAAGAAAATGTTAGTTGTGGAGCTTGATCTTCTTGATTCATAGATGTTATTTTTTCAATCGTGTTTGGATCCTAGAACCTAACAGGGAGTGTGGGGGGGATTCCCCCCTAATATAGTCATCACGGGGGTCCAAGGGTGGGGGGGAAGATATTTTTGGATCCCCCGCTGGTGGGGGTTGGGGGAAGCGACCTTGTAGAAAACATTTAGGAAAAAATGGCTTGTCAAATGTTGTAATTTTAGAGTCATGAATTGGTAAATAATGGGTGATTTACGGGCCCATTTTGTTTTTCATCCCTTGGTATTTTCCCAAGGTATTCCCTTTAGAAAAGGAATTCATTGTAATATGGTTGTGTATTGTAATGAAGCATTGTGAAAATTGATCTCTGTGATTGTGTAAGAGAGACTATGAGAGAGTGAAGAGGAAGTGCAGTGGGTGTGATGCATGTTGTATCCCTTCATTTTTGTTGTATGGTATAATAATAAAAGGACTAATAATTTCTGTCTGGACGTAACCCATCTTGGGTGAACCAAGTTATATTGGTGTCTCTCTTGTAATGTGTTAATTTGTTTTAATATTTTCTTCTTGTTTACTGTTTATTGTTATTGATATGTGATCATGTTTTTCTAACAAAAAACCCCACATAGTATTGTCCCCCTCTCTTGTTGGGTGAATTCTTAAATCAACTCTTTCAACCTTTAGGGCCAATTAGCATTTTGAACCCCCACGAGAGCATTTGGAAATACTTCTCTACAAAGAACACAAGGAGAACCCCTACTGGGTTATTCACTTCACATACCATAAATAACCATGGACTCCTCCAAATCCACACTAGGGAATCCAAAAGAACACAAATACTAATCCCCTGGATCAATTTGATATATTCACTGTAAAAAACCATGTAATTATAATTTTCCAATTATATCTTGGAAATTTTCTATTTCCTCAAATCCCTACTCCGGTGCACTCCTCAACCTACAAAACAATGAATGAATCCTCCATGTATCCATTTGAATCCTTTTTGTTTAGTTTGAATTTCCTCCAAAAGTTTTTCTCCAGTCAACTAAGGAATTAATCCCAAACACTGGGGATTACTTATGACCACTTACTTACACACTCAATCTACATCAAAATCACTTGATACCGACTCTTGACACTAACATAGGCCACTCCTTGGCTTAACTAATTTGAATTCCTCAATATTAGCCTCCAATCCCACTTAACTAACTCAATTACTGCTAACTATGTCTCCTACTTGAGACTGACTTGAATTCCTCCTAGGGTTTCAAAATTCTCCAAAACAATCACCATGCATTTAGTTAGATTTTAAATTAAAATAATTTCTTAACTTGACTAGAAATTGGCTCCAATTCCTAAGAAGAATACTTAATTACTTAAAAGGTAACTTTTAATTAATTAACTATCAGTTGGTTTCACTAGTTTAATTAGTGTAACTGAAACAAAGACTCATTTTCATAGGGACTAACTCAAATTAACTGAATATGACTAAGTGAAACTCAAACTAACTCAAATTAACTGAATATAACCTAGTTAAACTCAAACTAACTTAGTTAAATTCAACATTAACTAAAATTAACTGACACTAACTCAGCTTAACTCACTCTAACTGAATTTATTTGACAATGACTCAATTTAACTGATTTTAACTCGAAATAATTTAATTGACTCGAAATTAGGTGCATGCCTTGACCAAAATCAGTCTAATAGGTACATAGTTAGTGTATGAAGTGGAAGTGGGCCCTACTACTGATTAGATGAGGAATACTCTCACTTAGGGAACAGATTTTGCATGGAAGTGTATGCATGGCACTAAATATGGGTTTTTGGATCCCCATAGTCTAGAATTAAAGAAATTAGGAAGGAAAGAGTAATTTTAGGGAGAGAAGCAACTCCTAACCCCAACCCATTCTCAAAATACATTCCAAAACCCCCGCATAACATTTGTTGTCATGTTGTGCAATTAATAATAATAATAAATAATACTAATTATTATATATTTTCTCCTTTGATTCCAAAAGAGTCAAATTCCTTGGGATGATCAAATACCACGTAGTATAAATGATGAATATCCCTAAAAAATTGGTCATGATGGACATGGTCATAGTTGACGTCTGACCCTTCTATGGTATGCTACTATATAGACACTAGGGATCTTCTTATGGGGGGAGTATTAAATTTGAGTTGTCTTCTGCTACCATTACAATATTTGTGGGGGGTGGGGCGGGGAGACTCAGTGGTTGTACAAAGACCGAAATATTACCTATGTTACCAGTATCCCTAAGAATCCAACTAAATTCCCTGATTATACTCATGATGAGTTAGGAAACTTGTTCCTCAGACATCAAAATCCTTTCCAATATCAAGAAAAAATGTTTATAGCTATGAAAGAACCACCTTTAGATTCCTATGCAGTATATGAATTGATCTCTAAAGGTGACTTTAATCAAAGTGGGAATGGAGTTGATATATTGTGCAAGTATCCATTTGGTAAAGTTTTCCCTTTTGAACCTTCTTTTGACCATACTAATAATGTAGTAGAGTATGAAGCGCCAATGCCAAGGATAAAATAAGAAATAAGTATGGTTGTCACCTAATTAATAATTTCTAAAGACCCAAAAATTATGCCTAATCAAACAATAATAAAGTTCCAAGCAAAGAACCATGAGGTGATGCAATGCAAGCCCATTTTTGGTGAATTGTTTGAAAAAAAAATTGGGGCCAACAATATCATAACTTGTAATGTCCCCCGGGGATATCAATGGGTCCTAGGGATATATCATTAGCTATATAAGGCTAATTATATAATTTTAGCACAATGGATTAATTAAACAAATATTAAAATTCATTTCTCAATATTTGTTTCATGACACAATCCTTTCAATTACAAATAAATTAAAATAAATTCAGTAATTATTCAAATGTATGATCCAAGGAATGGAAAGGATTACTAACACCTTCTAGCAACATCACATATCCATTCCAATCCAAGAAATTTGAATTTCAATGAGAATGACTCCAAGCCACTCCACCCAACTCAAAATTAGTGAGGTGAAGCATCACACAAGCCAAGGCATATTCCAAAAATAGAAAAGGGGGGTTACACAAGGATTTACACAAGAGTTACATAAGGATTTACACAAGTATTTACACAAGGAGTTACAAAACCACCAAAGGGGATCAATCAACAAGTGGCGCCCACCCAAACACTAAGGAGGCCCACTAAATCATGAATTAGGCTCAATAAAACCAACAAAGGATAAATTAATCAAAAGTTGGGTCATTTGTACAATGTTTTTGTGATCATCAATTAATATAGAAACTAAGGCAAAAATATGGACTAAGATCAACCGAACAAGTTCTTAGTGCTAGGAATGTCCTTATTTCCCCTCACATTGTGGATCTAGGCCTCCCATGCTCTTTTTAGTGGTCCTCAATGTGTGAGTTGTTTTCATTAATTAATTATTTACAAAATAATAACAATGTCTCTAGGTACTTAAATACCCCTTTTCTGGCACCGTGTGCCACAATAGTAAACAATTACAAATTACATATGTGTGAGGCTTCACAAATGGGGTATTACATCCCCTCCCTCTTAAAACATGCATCGTCCTCGATGCATAATACATACCTGCTTTTACAACTTTCAAAGGGATCACTACCTTTAGTTTTTAAGTAGTATTTCTTGGAACTCCTCTTCCAACAAACCACATTTTTTCCATTACTACTTTCCTCTCTGTTTCTACTGCCTATGGGATGTGACTCCCTTCACTTAACTTGTTCCTCAATATATCACCATCCCATTTTTAGGCTTGTTGTGCCAGAACCAAGACTAGTAGCAAGGGTCGATATTCAATACCCATTATAGGGTCTTCAAATATAAACAAAGATACATTCACCTGAAAACCATATTTCAATCAACCATATGATTAACATCAGGTATAAAAATGTATGATACATGATATAGGAGTATTCTTGAACTACGAAACCATGAACATAAAGATAGCATAAATCAATCACCATGGAACCTATACAAAATAAAATAACATGAATAGCACATGAGAGAATACTTATCTCAAATTTGGGAAACTAGCTTCAACAAGACAATGTTCCTCGTATAATAAGAGTGCAATCAGTTTATCAAATCTCAGAACTACCTCTTCTGAGAACGTCAATGCTTCCCACTACTGTTTTCATGCCCCTCTTCACTACCTATGGGGTCACCATCCCATTTCCTGACTTCCTGTGTGAGAAACTGAACTAGTAGAATGATATGATATAAGCAAAGGGGTGAAAATCCACCAAACTACCTCTCTAGATATGGATACTAGACTGCTCTCTGAGGGAATCTAGGAACTCAGTGCCAACAACTAAACCATATTCTTCAACAAAGATACTTGAAATAGAGATGCTTCTTTAACAAGGACGCTTTTTCACATTCCCAACAGATTCATCGTTAGCCGTAAACATATATATTGTTTAATAAGATTCTTAAAATACATCTTTCAAAAAATAAATTTTCTAATTAATTACATGAAATACTTTAGTATATGCAAGGTACTCAAAATTAGATACCTCTTCAACAAATAGTTGAAATGCATCTAACTGAATCTTATTCTAGTCAATTTCAATAATATGAAATACATCTAATATACATTAAATGTGTTCAAATAAGTCGATCACGTGATATGCATTACCAAGATGCTTTTGCATGATTTATCACTCAAATAATTTTCCTACAAGGATGCATGAAGTGTCACCAAGATATTTTTCCAACAATATGCATGAACTATCACTATAATATTTTACAAATATGCATTTCAACAAAGGTATTCGATATAATACAAGGACACCCTAGCAAGATACTTTCAACCAAGATCACAATGATACATATTTTCAAAGATCGCCTAAATACTTCTGCATTTTAATGTAACAAGCAAAGCGAAGTTATTTGCAATAGTTTTAATCTAACTAAGAACAAAAAAGGGCCATAACAGCCTATTACTTTTGATCTCAACACAAAGCATAATTCTTCTTAAAGATCATTCAAAAAGACATTATTCATCAACTAATATCAATCATACAATGAACCTCATGTATACATCATCCATAAGTACATCAACCATCAATTCATAATATCTCAACCTATATCAATCATATATCGATAATGTAATATCAACCGAGGAAAACCATACATGCATCAACTAAGCATATGAGAATCAATCATAGTATATCAATCAAATAACATCAACCACAATACATCAACCATCATACATCAATTATAATACATTAATCAGAATACATCAATTAGAATAAACAATCAGAATACATTAACTAGGATTCATCAAGAAAAATACAATTATCATAATACACCAATCCGAATACGTCAACCAACATACATCAATTGTAATACATTAATCAAAATACACAATCAGAATACATCAACCAAGATTCATCAAGCATAATACAATGATCACAATACATCAATCAAAATACATCATCCAGAAGACATCAACCAAGATGCATCAATCATAGAAGTAACAACCAAAACAACCAAGGAAAACTAATAATAGGAATACAAACAATGTTGACAATGTCATACAGGTATAGACCATTAATCAACCAATGTCAATCAATAACATCCAATAGCAACCAACAATATCAAACAACATACATCAAATATAGGAATTATATCGAGTTGTTACTAATTATCATAACATTACACAGAATCATTAGCACATGATGATATATATAATAACACATTACATTACTAATTATTTGCACGTAGCACACTACTTATCAATCAAAGTAAATACATAGTCACCTCAAACAACCAAACATACTACCACCAAAATCTTCTAATGTTATACAATAAAACAATTACTAGCTATACAACACACTATCATACACTCATACCATATACCATACTTACTACTACTATGTATTATATACATACACTCATTTTTGTTTACATATATATTATAATTCCTCAATCATATATCATATTATTATTAATCATATACACAGCGTATTAGTCATATAACCTATATATTCCATATTTAATATACTCATATAATTATTATGTTATACCATAATATCAATACAATTATAGCAATAATTGCATAACCCAATACTATCATATTAGATACGTATTATAACATATATATACTAACATAACACTCTTGATCACACTATACTTCCTAATATTTACAAACTATGAAATACTTCCAAGCACTTTCAAATTTCCCAAATACTTCCAAACACTTCCAAATACTTCCATGTACTTCCAAACACTTCCAAATACCTCCAAACACCTCCAAACACTCAAACACTTCCGAACATCTCCAAACACTAAAACACTTCCAAACACCTACAAATTTTATACTTACGCCATTACATATGTTCACCTCTATACATACAGTATATGCACAATATTACATAGATGTAATACTAATAACGATTACGCATAATAAAATACATATTATAGTATATACAAGCATACAAGCATTCATATATATAATAATGCATCTATTCTTATATATAATTTCAACAACTATACATATCACCCATATCATACTATACATATTTATGTCAATGTCATATATATAATATTATCTTACACTACAATACTACTTATACACAAAATGAAATAAATAATATTAAGAGAAGAAAAGTGGCTCATTTTCTCCACTCAATAAATAAATTAGTAAGATAGATAGTATAATAATAATGTTACCACTAACCCCAAAATAAATAAATTAAATAATAGAATACAAAAATATACCATAGTTATGCTTACCTCCAAGTGGCAATTCCACCACTAACTAATTAGATAAGTTAGCATAGTAATAATTAATAAATAATATAAAAACATACTACATGCATAAAATAAGAAGAGAATGAGAAACACAATTTAGACAAGTGTCTCGTTCCTAAAAATATCCAGGAAGTTACTCATCCATGTAACCACCACCATCCAAGTGACATAAATAAGACTATAAAATCATACCATCAATAGAGAATACAAAATCAATATAGGGTATAAATGTCACTTAATAAACCATATTAATATTTAATAATAATAGAAGTATGTCATCTTAATAACTTAGCATTAAACTAATACTAGGACATATACTATTATAATTACAATTATTTACTTATCAATTCATAATCATAATGTACCAGTAAATAAGTCATACTACAAGATGCATTTCGATATTAACAATTGAATGAGCAATAAAAGAGGAAAATGCACAAGCATCAACCAATCAAGTCAAAGTCAAATATTAGATATGCACCACATAGTAATTACCAATCGAACTATTGAACAACCAACATTCAATATTAATTCATTCTAAGAAATACAAAGAACTAATCTCTAAAGTGAGGTTTCTTATTCTTATATTAACATAAGGGAGGTTAAATTAATCTTACTAAGCACATTTGTAAACTCCAAATGAACATATACATAAGATAATAACTTTGTAGAATTCCCAACAGCCGCAATGTTGGAACCTAAGCTATGATACCACTTGTAATGTCCCGTGGGGATATCAATGGGTCTAAGGGACATATCATTAGCTCTCTAATGCTAATTAGATAATTTTAACACACTGGATTAATTAAACAAATATTGAAATTCATTTTTCAATATTTGTTTCATGACGATGTCCTTTTAATTACAAATAAATTAAAATAAATTTAGTAATTATTCAAATTTATGACCCAAGCGCTGGAAAGGATTACTAACACCTTATAGAAACATCGCATATCCATTCCAATCCAAGCAATTAAATTTTCAAGGACAATGACTCCAAGCCACTCCACCCAACTCAAAATTAGTGAGGTGAGGTGTCACATAAGCCAAGACATCTTCCCAAAATAGAAAAGGGGGGTTTCACAAGGATTTACACAAGAGTTACACAAAGATTTACGAAAGAGTTACACAAGGATTTACACAACTATTTACACAGGGAGTTACAAATCCACCAAATGGTCTCAATCAACAAGTGGCACCCACCCAAACACTAAGGAGGCCCATTAAATCATGAATTAGGCTCAATAATACCAACATAGGATAAATTAATCAAAAGTTGGGTTATTTGTACAAAGTTTGGGTGATCATCAAATATGGCCCAAGATCAACCAAATAAATTCTAAAGTGCTAGGAATGTCCCCATTCCCCCTCACATTGTGGATCTAGGCCTCCCATACTCTTTTTAGTGGTCCTCGATGTGCCAGTTGTTTTCATTAATTAATTATTTACAAAATAATAATAATGTCTCTAGGTCCTTAAAGACCCTTTTTTAGGCACCATGTGCCACAATAATAAATAATTATAAATTACCTATGTATGGGGCTGAACACACAGGGTATTACATGACTATAGCAAGAGGAAAGAATCATTTCATAGGTAACTTGTTTGAATCATAAATAAAGGTTAAAATTTTCAAGTGGGAGCGGTGCGAAATGAATTTCAAGATATTCCAAGAAACACTGAAGATTTATTTTGGTGAGAATGGTAAACATAAAGTTGCCCTTAAAATAAATCTAATGTTGATATGGGAAAAAAGGCATGAAGACCCAAAAAGCATGGATAATATCAGCATTTATGTCTAAAGCCATTCATGATCAAAGAAGTCATAAGTCAGCCTCCTTGCATGTTCAAGCTCGTGGATTTGGGAGGAAAATCATTAGAATACTTACTAATTGTGTGTGTCTAAAACCTTTGCTTCATGAAAAATGGTCAACCTAGGCATGTATCATAATTTCTCTACTTCCTATTTTATGGTTAGTGTTTATATAGTTTTTGTTTTACTTAAAATAATCACGGTCAATTCCTTTGATTCCATTGAGCCAAATAATAAAGTATTTAATCGAAATTTTATTTCACCTAGGATTGCATATTGAGATTCTCAAAATTTAATCCTGAAACTAACTCCATAGCCCAATAGAAGTGAAGGAACTAGTCTACTATCCCTAGAGATTCAAGCTATATTCTTGACACCTCTCGAGGTGGATTCATCCCACAAAAGTATCCAAATGTTGTCACCTACTTTGTACCCTCTATTTTCCTCACCACTACACTTATTCAACACAAATCAAAGTTTGAAATGTAGAAAAAATCGAGAACCAATGGTCACAATAAAAAATTACAAGTTACCCATAAATATCTAGGTCGTGCACAAGGTATTCATATAACAAGTGATTTCTCCCCGTCTACATCTAAAATGCAATTGTTCTTCTTTCCCAAACAAATCTATATTGTTAGAGGCCTTGAGATATGCAACAAATATAAAGGAAAAAATTTCATATCAATGACCCATATACAGCAACACATGTTTCCAAGGAGAAATATGGATTGTTAAAGATGATAGAGATAACATTTAGGTATAAACATAAAACATTCCCGATGGTGGCCCAAATGATATGGTGCACCTTCTAGAATAAATATTGATCATTAGAGGAATTAGAATAAGCAATGAATATAAGTAAGGGTTATCCCCTCCAACAATCTAGATGAAGGCTTGCATATAGTCAGAAAAAAAATTTGGGTTTCCAAAGACATGAAGACAAGAACCAAATGTGAAAATATCCCATCCCTCCAATGAATCATACTAGATCATGCAAATTACCAAGGTGAATCCTTACTATCGGTGGCATAAGAACATATAATACTTATTTAAAATATACCCCTCTATTCCAATGGCCCAAATTAAGCGAGTAACACCTAAGGTAAATTTCATCCATTAGAGGAATAAGGAACACACATTGGAGGTTAAAGGTATTCATTTATCCCATAGATAAGATAAAATATCACATATTTTAAAAAACGATCCTAGTCGTTAAAGGCATAATAATGCAATAAATGGATAAAAGGGTAGTTTTCTCATCAATGGTCATCATTGAAGTATGTCGACCTTCTAATGGTGGGCCTAGTTCATTCACGTGAGAGGATATTCCTATATCCCCATGATGGAAGAATTAATTTGAATAATCAAAATGTTGATTATTTGTGCAAAGTTGTAGCCACTATGTTAACACCAAAAAATTGATCATATATCACTAATTTCTCACCATATTCCATATAACCCATTTTCATATTTCTAAACTTACGAGAGTTTCCTTCATGCACCCAAAAATCAAAATAAAGAGTAAAAAATTGCCATAAGTTTTGGACCCCTTGTTGTCAAAATGGAATTGTTTTTCCAAACTAGGGATTAATTTCCACATTAAGACACAAATCCACAAAACAAAGGAAGCCCGCACCAAAAGTGAATCCCACCTAAATTAAAACATTACGAATAGTGAAAATGAAATCCACCATGGTATTCGAAATCTCTAAATGGAAAATAATTTCCTATAAATATTCCATGAAGGCTCATTTCTATCAAGATCTCTCCATTGTTGCAGTGTTAGTCTACTAAAATTTCCATTGAATACTGTAACCCTTTGTTACCTCTCATTCCTTCAACCTGGTTGAGATTCAACACCTCTATGACCTCTTACAGGAGATCAGACACCAGAGAACAATGCTCTCCATCGGCTACATGGCCCATTCACTCGAGGTATTCTATACCCATGTAATTTCCAAAGTTTATTAATAAAAAGGTTTTTACTTCAAGCATTCCCACTCTTGTGTGTAAAAAAGGGAAATAATTTACTATTATTTCTTACTGCTATTGACATTTACTTTTATTTTTGCATATGGCTTGCATGCTATGACATTTTGGTCCATATCCTATGTTTAGCTTCACATAATTTGAACTTTACTTGTTTTTACCTATTTTTACCACGTTATCTCACACACTTGAGCCACAAGAAACAACTTCTTGTGTGCTTCTTATATTTACTTCTCTAAGCCGAAAGCACCTCCATTTTCACCTGTGTTAGTGTGAAAACACTCACAATGCACTCCAAATAAATTGATTTATAAATCTTAAAGGAATATGTAAGTTCAACCTCACAACATATGCATAGTATAAGTATCCCATTTAGATGACTCTCTGTTCATCATTTCCCTCTTCCTACACATATAATTTGTAGCTTCATCACATACCAGCGTACACAAAGTGTCACCATGAAAATATTGATTCAACCATAAAATCCAGTGGATAGCCCAAGGTTATAGGTGAGATACAAAAAAACTTGGTAACACCACATCAACTAATTACAATGCAGATATTATCTAGTGAGACCATGCCTCGTAGCCATGATATAAGGGAATAGTAATCATGCACAAGTATACTTAAGCTCCACACAAAGAAGCGCAATGGGAAGTTCATAATTTTGAAAGGTTAGAGAAGTTTCTAGGATCATATATCGGTGAACCATATCATATTGTGCCCCTCTCAATACCATGTATCCACATTCATAATTTCCTAAGAAGAGAAAATTAATAAAAGAGAAGGACAAAGCACAAGAACTATGATCAATAATATATAACACTCATCCATCCTGCATAAAGATCCCAACATACAAGAATAAAAAATTGGATAACCAAATCAACCACCATTACACATACAAGGTAAAATTTTATAATAAACATGAAAACATGAGATAAATACTTATCTTCTATATGCAAATTTGGCTGCAACCGAAAAATTTTCCTCTTAGTCATAGACATAGTCAAGCCTTATTCGCTTGAACATACCACCCCCATGATGAGACCATGGATCCATGGCTATAGGAACACTTACTCTATCAACTCTCAGAACTACCTTTAACTAGGTACAACATGAGTCGGTCTAATGGTTAAGAGCATGTGTTTCCTCTCAAATGCTCATGAGTTCAAATCTAGAGGGGGGTAGTGTATGTACACCTCTGTAGACTTTAGCAGTTAAATCGCTGCAAAGAGGGGGGTCCCTTGTCCCACCAACAAGGGGGTCTCATACACCAATTTGGTGTATCACTTGGCGATGACCTTAAAAATAGATTATTATTATTATTATAATAACCACAATCCTATGAACTTCTAATTTCTGCAAAAAATGAATAATACATGAGTACCACTCACATGAAGACAAGTTTTCTGCCACTGGTTGAATGCCATTCTCATCTTGAACTCCCTCTACTGCTACTACAGTTTGCATTTTTTCTGAATTGACACAAGTGAAGTTTATCCCCATTAGTTTATAGTTTTCTTTATACATGAGTTTGGCCAGACCAAATCCTCTTACTAGCTTAGTGGGATTCACATTTATATCAAACTCAATGAGCTTGGAAATCCACTTAGCTCTCTTTCCGTCAATGTCAGGCTGATTCAAAACATCCTTCACAGTAGCTGAAGGGACATAGGAAAGAAATTTTGCATGGAGAATATAAATCTTGAAGGTCTTCAATGACTTTATGAGAGCATAAGCCTGTTTCTCAATTGGATCATACTTCATCTCAGCATCTCTCAAGGTTTTGCTGAATAACGCAATCAGATGATCAAGACCCTCATCATCTTTTTGTAACAGCACAGCTACCACTGTGTCATAGGATGCAAAGGAGATGATATAAAAACTTTTGGTATAGTTTGGACTAATCAGGGATGGGGCTTCCATGATAGCCTTCTTGATGCCTTCGAAAGAGATTCTTTCCTTATCAGTGCATTTTATTTCTACATCCTTTTTCAGCATGGTTGTTATGTGCTTTACCAACTCAGAGAAATTAGGGATGAACCTCCTGACAAATTTTATCTTACCCAAAAAGGACTGAATATCCCTTTTTGACCTTAGTATGGATAGCTTCTAGATTGCTTCCACTTTGACCGGATCAATCTTTACACCTTCAGCTGAGACTATGTGACCTAAGATTTTCCCCTCACTGAGTGAAAACTGGGAATTTTTAGGGTTGAGTGATATTCCAAACCTCCTGCACTTTAGAAATACCCTTCTCAAATGGTGCAAATGGTCATGATGGCTGTGAGAGTAAACAGTTAGGTCATCCAAGTATATAAGCACAAATTTATCTTTCAACGCTACAAAAGCTAGGTCCATGGCTCTCTGAAAAGTAGCCCCAACATTCATCATCCCAAATGGAATTTTAGCATACATGAAAGTTCCCTAGGGAGTGGTAAAAGCGGTCTTCTCTTGGTCATCAGGGTGCACCACAACTTGGTTGTATCTAGAGAAGCCATCCAAAAATGACATGGCACTAGCCCTTGAGACTCTTTGCAACAAGTGTTCCATCTTGGGTAGTGGATAGTTGTCTTTTTTGAAACATTTGTTCAGGTTTATAAAATCCACACACAACCTGATTTCCCCATTCTTCTTTCTTACCACCACTAGGTTTGCAGTCCACTTGGAATACCTGAGGGGATTATGGTTTTAGCTTTGAGGAGCTTATGGATTTGTTTTTCAATTATAGGTAGTAGGAGAGGACTGATGGATCTCAACTTCTGCTTGAAAGGGATGGTATCCTTCTCCAAAGGAATCCTATACTGGATGATATTAGTGTCATAGGTTTTTAGGTCACTGTACTCCCATGAAAATATATTAGCAAATTATTTTATCAGGCTGCAAAATTTGGACCTCTAATCAGCAGTCAACTTAGTGGACATATTTATCAGTTTTGGATGGCTTTGGCTACCTATGTTTTTCTCTTGTACAACAGGGTCTTGCTCTTTTTGGAAGGCTTGAAAGGGATGTCATTATGATCAAAAAGATATTCCAGAGGTACTAGACCCCGAGGTATATAATTGTTGGGTAATTGGACAATACTCTGATCAGCTACTTTATATTTCAACTTGATCTATTGTGATTCCTCCATGTTTAAGTTTTCTTGATCTATAGGTATATCATATAATTCGTCTACTAGCTAAAGGAGTTTGCTAAGCTCATCATCATTCTCAAACACCTTCCAAAATATTACATTATCTGGCAGGGAAGGTTTGTACTTGACCTGAACATTATAGCTGAGCTAAGGAGGTAAAGGAGGAACAAACAACCTTGCAAAGACAGCCAAGGAATCAACCAGGTGATTCAAAACCCTAGGCATATATGACAGTTCAAAAAACATAAAGGAGTCTCTCAGTTTCCATACCTCGTCCCTGTAGGCCTTTAGTTTGATATTTTTTGCCTAAAAAGTGTTGTTGACCTACTGTATAATAAGGTCTGTATCTCCAAAAATTCTCATGCACATGATCCCCATCTCCTTGGTAGCTTTAACTCCTAGCAGCAAGGCTTCATATTCTACTATATTGTTAGTGGTTTTAAAATCAATCTTATAATATAGATGAATATTTTCCTTGGATGGAGAGATCAATACTACACCTCCACCTATTGAGATTTGAGTGCTAGCCCCATCAAAATACATATTCCAAACTACTATGGTCACTTCTTCAGGTTGCTGACAGGTGGGCTTCGTAAGCTGGACTGATGTTTGTTGAGAATCATCTATTTGCAAAATGCATGACCAAAAATTAGTGTCTACTACATAGATAAGATGGTTTACTGAATTCCTTTCATTGCTTATGATGTAGGCAAGCTGATTCTCTTTATAAAGCTTCTTGGTCTCCCCTCCAAACATGGGGATTGTGGCATATATAAGGTCCATCTGAAGGGTGACACCTATCCTTTTACACCATGATTGAGACAGCAAGACACCAAATTTGGGAGAGATATCAGCCACTACAATGTCCATCATGATGATTTTTGAAGGTAGCTGAGTTAGGTTCACAACAATGTATTTGATGAGGCCCAAGTACTTGATCTTTCTGGAGTCAAAGGAGAATAAATCATGGTAGGGATTTGTAATACTGAGACCAAGCTCATCCATCACAACCTTTGGCATTAAGTTATGGGAAGCTCTTGAGTCCAGTAGACAGTTATGAAGGACTTTATCATGGATATTCAAATATATGTAGAAAGGTGGGCATGAATCCTTTAGGTCTTCGATCATAGGGACTAGGGTTACAATAGGTTTGTCATATTGCATATTTACAAAGTCAGTATCAATATGTACCTTTGGTTGAAGAGAATTCAGTATAGTATATTTGAATGCATCATTTTTCATTAGCTCAATTAATGGGAAAAGGATCTTCAATTTCTAAATCTTTGACTCAAGGTTGAAAGAATAATGCAGTCTTTTAGGAAACTTTACCTCATGTACTGGAGCTTTGAGTTGGACATGGTTAGGGCTTGATGAAGGTGATGGTTTTTTAAATGGTTTGGACATGAAAACCATTTTTTTTGGTAAAAGAGTAGCCTTTTTAGCTGGTGCGGCAAGATATTTGACAGGAATAGCGTTCTTCTTAAAAGGAGCAACCAGCCTGGACCTCAGATTATACCCCCCTTGACCATTAGCTTGATACACTGTTTCTTCACTGATTTGCTCATCAATTAGGGCTTCTTCATATTCTACCTGTGTTAGAAAAGAATAGTCAACTTCATCTTCCATGCAATGGATGTGTTCTTCAGCCTCTCCTTCTTCCTCAATGAATTATGGATTTTCTTCTAGTACACCATTCTAAAAAGGAGCTCTAATTCTCTGATATTCCCCTTGATTTATTTTCCTTCTGAGGATCTGAACTGGGGGGTTTCCTCTTATATAAGGGACAAATTTAGGGTTTTGAGGAACAAAATCACTTTTCCCTTTACCCCTCATAGGTATCTGTCCTTGGTCCTTTAGCTTAGAATTTCAGCAATCAGGTTATCTAATAGTTTGGTCATTTTTTCAATCTTATTGTTTGATGAAGAACCCCCAATAGGGTCTGCTGGATTCTTCTTCCTATCTATATTTCCTTTGACCTTCTGAGATGCCACAATGTTAGATTCTACCTCTAGGGCAGCATCTTGCATGAGTGATAAGGAGGAAGACCTCGTTTCTCTGAGAAGCAGGTAGAAATATGAGTCAAAGGAATTTGCATAAGTTATCCTAGTTGAGGTATCAGTGGGCTTGATTTCAGTGGGGATCTTGTTGTACATATTGTTGAACCTCTTGGTGAAGTTGGAGATAGAATCCCCATTCTCTCTTTTTAAGTTACTAAACTCTGTGATATAATAGAGATAGTCTCTCCTCTCTCTTCGATTCTTTAGAAATATGTCATCTAGGGATTCAATGCTTGCTACTGATCCAGCAAGCATTTCTTTGAACCATTTCCTAGCCTGAGCATCTAGGATTTGTACAAAAACCCTAGTCCACACATCTTCCTATTCTATATTAATGTTCTCATCATAACTGTAAAATTCCTCTAGATGTTCTTCAACTATGAAATATCCCTCTCCTGTGAACTTAGGCATGTACTTGAGGTACTCTCTAGTGGGCATGGCTGAGAGAGGGCTAGGAAAATTTAGGGGGGCATACCTAGCTACCAGGATCCTTTCCATTTTGGTCAATTAAGGGGCATCCATATTGAAAATGGGTATGGAAAGGGTGGAAGAAGGTAGTACTGATGTAGGTAGTTGCTAAGAAGGTGGTGGTGGTAAACTTATCCCAATGGAGTCACTAGGGATTGAATCTTCATAAGAAACAGTGCTTGAAGATGCCCAAACCCTAAAATTTTCTGATCTATTTATAAATTGCTGAGAATTAAGTGTTTCAACAGAAGAAATAATAGCAAAAATATTCTTTGAAATACCTGATGTAGCTTCCTTTGCAGCACTATTGGTCTGCCTTAGGGAAACCCTAGCTCTTCTCAAAATCTCTTCTGGATCCGAAATAGGTGTTGCTGGTGGCCCCTAAGGGTTTTCTCTGGTACTTGGTCTTCTTGAAGCCACCTTATTTCAATGGAGTCGCCAGATATATGATTACAACTAGAATAGTGTCCAACATTTGTCTATCATCAAAGCATGGATCTATGTCATCTCCCAGGGAAGCTGAGCTTCAGTCCCCTCTCCCCGAGAACGACGCCAATTTGTTATCACTCCAAGAAACTCCTATAGGTTGCAGCTCAAGGATTCCTAGTTACTTTAAAAAAAATTGGGTTTTTCTAAAATGGATCAAGTCAGGTGACGTATAAGACCTCCCGCTCTCAAGACATGCGTGAAACTTAATCAGGTACAAGCCTTCTAATTACCACTGTTCAGAGGTTGACAATATGGTGCAGGGATGGAGAACTTATCATGCTGGAAAATTCATACATAAAACAGATACATATAAATGGCTAAATCATGACCAGGAAAGCACTTATAATTCAAATCACAACAACATGACAATATGGTGAAAGATACCAGACATTAATTAACTTGAATATAACCTGAATAACACATTCAAGCATAAGCATAGAAAATATAGAAATGGAAGTTGAATAAATGATAACAAAAGAGCTTATATTAGGTCATGAGAAAAATGAGAAGATTGACAATAACAATGGGCTACAAGTCCCTGAAGTCGAACCCTTTCAATAAACTTAAGTATTAGGCTTTATATCCTTTACAAAAATACTCAGATCCTGAAAAATTGGATATGATTAAACAAAATAGTTGTTTTTTTGCAAAATTAGGTTAAAAAACCCTAATTAACTACTAGTCTAACTAACAGTAGAATTTGTTCACTGTATGAACCTTCTGATAACTAAAGTGACTACTGGAAATCACTGCCACTGGTCCTTTGCTGGTTAATTCATTGTTTCACTTTTATAGCTAAGTGTTGGTGGACTTTTCTCCCTTTATGTCATAGCAAAACTGGAGCATACCTTCCATGATTTTTTCTTCAGCGTCTTTCATATTTATACTTTGTTTCTAAGCCATCCATGTTCGCCCAAAACTAGTCATGAATGTCAAAACTTAATATTATGCCTCTGTCTACTTTCAGTGGTTAAGAGGCCAAAATATCGAAACTGTTAGCTGCCAAAAGGGAGGCTTTCGGTGGCTAGTAAACTACCTCAGTGTCCGCCTAAACCATCGAATGGCCTATTCTTCAAAAATACTTGGGATACCTCCAAAACTGTTATGTCAAGTTTGTCTGCTTGTCTTTCTCATTCAGTAGGATTTTTGTTAGGAAGGTTAACAATAACTTGGCTTGCTTCTGGAGGCTGAAGGATTACTGCAGCTTCAGCTAGGGTTTCCAATCTTAGGTGGGTGCTATGGTTTTGCTTGGCCTCCTTTAGCTGCAGTCTTTGAAGCCTAATTATCCTATAAAATATTGTGTTGTATTTCAAGTACCTTTTATTCAGTCTCCTTAGGAAAATATACGTTTCTCTATAGTCTAGGTAATACTTATGCAGCAGCTTGTTCCTAATGGTCAATGCAACATTATTTTTATTTATCTCCCTTTCCAAAATCTCCATATCATACACTTGCCTCAGTAATTGATTTATCTTTTGAGTTTTGGGCTTGCTAGAGAAATCCTTCTCTGTTGGTTCCCCTTGCTCTTTTGGTGTAGGGGATGGTAGTTCTTCAATCTCTACTACAATCTGTAGAGCTAGGTCTGCAACTTCTTCTTGTTCCTCTTCTGAGTCTGAGTAGGGTAGGTTCAAAATGTTCTCACTGTGTGTTGCAAATTACTGGCCCTTTTCACTGAAATGCAAGTTTATTTTGACATTCTTAGCTTTGGAAGAGGAAGGAGGTTATTTTGCTACTGCTAGGGATATAGCCCTTCTCTTTCATTTCCCACGTTTTGGTGTGCTAGAATTTTTGGCAAGAGACTTCCCCTTTTGTTCTGGTTGCAAGCCTATTTCAAAACCATTCCAAAATAGAAAATAAGACCATGCCATATTCCTCCTTTTCAGCAATTCTTGGATCAACATTTGGATAAGGCCATGATGAGATAGTCTGCCAGCAATCTTGGTTGGCTGGGCCTTCACCTAGTGCACCATTTTTTGCCAAAATCCTGTGTAAGTAAAAGGGAAAATTCAGTGGGCTTTTATCTGTGAAGTGGTTCATCAATTTAAAATGGTAGATCATGGCTCTGTTATGTTGAACACAATGACCGTCAGTAGTTCCTGACACCTCTCTTCTATCCAGGAGGATGGTGCACTCTTCTTCCATAGAACCCCTCTATGTTCAAGCTTTAGATAAGATCTGAACTCCACATCTTTTGGTATGGTAGTCTTAAACCACTGAGTTCAGTCACTTCAGTAATTAGGGTTTCATCTATGTGGAATTCATCTTTTCCTATGACTACCTTAGAGCCATCAAATGAGAGAGAAAATGCCTCCGCCACCTGTTGATGTGAACCTTGTATCTTGTCACAAAACCTATAGTAGCCAGCATCCTCAAAAGATTTACAGACCTCGGGATGTGCCTCCAAATAGCTAATATCTCCCAACTCCTACTTGAGAGAAGGCCCTCCCTTATTCATCTTGCTAAATTACACTCCTGGGTACCTACAAAAATAAGTTTAAGTTCTATATGATAGTGTTTTAGTAGGCTACTTCTTAGAGATGGCTTTCTGGTGGAGATAAATGCCAAATTTGATGGTGGGGTGTACTGAATATTTGGCACTAATTATGAGGGATTTATCCTTCACGATTGAGGATGAGGTCAGAGGGTAATGTCTTCAATCGATCTTTTTGAGACCCTTTGCCTAGAACTGACGCCAAAATCAGCCTGGATACTTATTGGGATTTTCTGCAGCTCCGTGGATAGGTGGAGGGAGAAAAATGGTTTCAAATTTACATTAGTCCTTATCAATTTCACTAACAAACTCCTTACTCATTCGCTCACGCAGTTATGCAACCTCCTGTCCTTTTGGTGGTTTATCACGCCTTTTAATGATCTCTACTTAGCTGACGGGTTCTGATTTGATCGATTTCTAACCATTTCCATTTTTACCTTTTCGGTGGTTAACAACCTTTGGGAATTTTTCTGCTAGCTATTGAAAAGATGGATTTCAGTGGCTAATGAAATGATATCCCTTTCGTCCAAGCCACCGAAACCATTTTCCCCATGTCGTGGTGCAACTCATCTTTTGGCGGATAGTGATATCCCCAAAAATCCCTTTTAACCACTGAAAACCCATCCTTTCAGTGGCTAATGAAAAGTCAGAGCTTTCGCCTAAGCCACCAAAAGCACTTTTTCCCCAACGCCTTTCACATGCTTTTGACGGTTAACACCCTTCTTGAACTGTTTACTAAGCTACCGAAAGAATCACTTTCTGGTGGCTAATAAGATGTCTGAAGTCTCACCTAAGCCACCGAAAGCGCCTTTACCAATGTCGCTTTTTTCCCGCTTTTGGTGGTTAACACATTTCTTGGACTGTTCACTAAGATGTCGAAAGAAACACTTTTTGGTGGCTAATGAGTCATTTGAAGCCTTTCCTAAACCACCAAATTTTTTTTTACCATTTACTCCCTCAGGCCCACTTTTAGTGGTTTACCTTTATCTTGCGTTAAACTGTTAGCTGTCGAAACAAAGCCTTTCAGTGGCTAATGAGCTATTAAGAAACCCACCTAAGAAACCGAAAGCTAAAACTTCCAGTTTCTTCAACCATAACACAAATAGAGACCTTCAATTTATTAATCATCTTCAAATCTTTCATGACATGACTCGAATTCTTCATACTTATCAAAATAAATTTATTTTGGGAGATAACATCACCCTTCGGGAAGATTACATTAATCCTACTACATATGGTAACTTAAGTTGGAAAGGTGTTGTTCGAATATAATAAACCCACTCATAAAATAATTAATCATTATTTGATTAATTTCCTACCCACTAGCTTAGATAGTTGGCATCCACTTGCACCTTAGAGTTAACACTTGCCATCTATATCCTAGGAATGATTTATTTCTAATTTTGGGTTGATCTTGACAACTTTATGGCCATCTAGAATTGGTAACTCAACTTTATAGCAGATTCTGCTTTATTTTTTTTATCTGCTTTATCTTGCTTTTATGTGGATAAGGTAAAGCTAGTCAACTAGGAAACTGGAAGATTTTGTTTACAACCCATCCTCCATTATTTTCTCTCCATATTCTAGGATTAGAAAGTATTTCCTTCAATCATCATCACTCACACATGCTATTTCTAATTCGTGAGGTGCTTGGTAGATTGGGAAAGTGCTTTAGTCAACTATGGGGTTTGTCATAATTAGTAAGACGGATTTATGACATATCTTGGTTTTTCTACTAGAAACTCCTTTTTCCTTTATAAGGATGTATTACCTATGTAATAATATCAATTATCATTTATTGATCATTCATTAATGTGTGTTCATTAATTCTTCTTCTTCTCTCCTTATGTTAATTCTCTATAATTCTGTGTGAGGTTAATTGTGTACCTAGATCCTTAGCCTGTTTATGAAATTCCTTATACCATCAAGGATTTAGAATTTCTACATGGTATCAGAGCTAAGGTTCTCAAAGTTCAAGTTCTACATGGTATCAGAGCTGAGGATATCAAAGCTCTACATGATATCAGATCTTTGAGAGTTCATTAATTAATCCTCCTTTTTAAGATTTGTAGGTTTATTTTGCAGGTTCAACTTCGAATGGATTCAAGAGTATTAGTTCCTCTTCTTTCTCGATTCACAAGCTATTCAGAGTGGAAACTGAAGATGATTTCATATCTAAAGAGACAAGGTCTCTGTGAGATATCTATTGGAGCTAGTGAAGAGTCTTATGAAGAGCCAAGTGACTGGTTGAATGACTGTGATAGAGCAATTGGAGCTATTTGTCTAGCTATCTCTCCATGCATACGCTACCTTATTGATTCTATTGATTACCCAAAGGATCTCTGGACAACATTGGATAGATTTTTGGGAAAGGACAATGAGGATCCTTCTAGCTATGTGGAGAGTGCCTCTAGCTGCTCAATGATTTCTCTTTATCAAGATGTCTCGGCCTCTACAGTCTCTAATGAAGTTGATCATGAAGAATAAGTTTCTCATATAGTTCCTATTTCTACTACTCTCTTTTATTTGAATGCTTCCCCTTTCAATCAAGAAGCAAATATTGAAGAGCCATCTTTTTCTTATTCTCTTAAAGTAAAAGATCTTGATTCATCTTCTTATGATGTTGTTGATGAAAACGAAGTGACTAATGGAGTTGCTATTTATATCGATGATTCACTCACACATTCAGTGTTCTCTATCTTCTATAATGGATTCTGAGATCCATATGCCAGACCTCTCACACTTTGTCCTTTCTTTCCATGTCCTTTATTGAGGGAGTATTTTCCCCTTGAGGTTTTTCCTCTTTCCTCGTTTCTTTGGACAAGATAAATTGTAAAAGGGTGACCATAGATTTATTGCAAGGCCCTATATGCATATATATTTCTAATTAGTTCAGGAATATAATCATAAATTCAGGCTTAAAGGGGGGTGTTGGAATATAGTAAACCCACTCATAAAATAATTAATCATTATTTGATTAATTTCCTACCCGCTAGCTTAGATAGTTGGCATCCATTTGCATCTTAGAGCCAACACTTGCCATATATATCCTAGGAATGATTTATTTCTGAATATGGGTTGATCTTGACCACTTTATGGCCATCCAAAATTGGTAACTCCACTTTACAACAGATTCTACTTTATTCTTCTTTATCTACTTTATCCTGCTTTTCTGTGGTTAAGGTAAAGCTAGTCAACTAGGAAACTGACAGCTTTTGTTGCCAACCCATCCTCCATTATTTTCTCTCCATATTCTAGGATGAGCAAGTATTTCCTTCACTCATCATCACTCATACATGCTATTGCTAATTCATGAGGTGCTTGGTAGATTGGGAAAGTGCTTTATGTTAGATTTTTATCATTCTAGCTAGCATTATGATCTTGGGATCTTTAACTGAGAGAATAACATGCACAGCAATAAAACACAAGAGACAAGAGACACAAAAAATTTTCCTTGGGGAAACCATAAAGGAGAAAACCCCGCAACTTTCTTAGAGATAGAATCAGCACCAAAGGTAAAACTCGAAAATATAAAGATGATCTCTTGATAGCACTAGTCTCTCTCTTGTCCCAGTAACTTCTCCTCTCACTCTTGCGCCCTAATGAGTGTGTGTGTGTGTGTAATAAATAGAGAGACTAAATCTCTATTTATATTCTTTCGTTCACTTAAAACCCACTCCAACATGTCGGCCTCACTTAACAATTACTTACTAGAGTTGACACCTATAGGAGTGTCTAATAACCCTAGTGCCCCAAAACTTGTGGGGACTTTGCCTCCTCCGACCAACAAGGAGTTTTATCCTTAACACAATTGTTATAGCGGATTTCACCACACTAGGTGAATCACATTGTATGGCCTTCCCCTGTCCCGCTGCAGACTCATTAGCCCCTATGGACCACTTTTTTTCTTTTGATGTATCCTTGACCATCCTTAAAAACATAAGAAAAATGATATACGCGGCCTTTTCCCCGATAATCGCGTACATACACAGATATTCCCTCTATAGTCGTGTACATCGGGATGTGTGCATAATCCAAAACCTTTTGGAGTGTTCCTTGACTTGGATCCTACTCATATGAATCCTGGCCTTCCATATGCCTTGAGATGACACGGATTCGACCTTTCAGTATCCATTTTAAAAGCTATATAAGGAACCCATTGAGACATTGAAAGCACAAGAGATAATTGAGAATAACGAAACTATAGTCCATTGTTGCCATAACTTATGCTTGAGTCTGCATCCCTTTGTCCTTTGGAGCACTATTGTGTTCTTCCCAAGCTTGTCTTTTGCTAGTAAGCTTTCTATCAAAGTGATGGAGGATTGAGGTGGTGGAGGCCCAAGTGGGGGATTCAGTTTCTTCGGTTCGCAGACGTGCCGTCAGAGGTTGTCACTTGTAATCTCTGATTCATATTGATAGAAATATATTTTCATGTCCAGTAATGTGTATTTGAATGAATATTGTATCAATTGGAATATGTCAAATGCTTTTACATTATTTATTATATATGCTAGAATAGATCTAACACCATGAAATATAGTATGCTTGTATTGTTTACTTGTTGTTGAGGACGTGCTATAACAATTCAAGCTGAAGATTGGAAAGCTCAACAAGGATCTACTTCAACCGTCTGGAATAAGGTACGAGGTTCGATCCTTTAGTGTTAGATGTTTTTATTTCTATTGCATATTGGGAAATATTGATTTCTGGAGTCTAGATGTCTGTTGTGGTACCCCAAGCCATAGGAATTTCTCTCTGTAACAGAATTGGCGACTCCGCTGGGGATGTTCCTTGTTTCTATTTGGGGTAGGGGGTACAATGGGATTGATATTATTGACTTGCTATTGGTTCCTCTCTGTTTCTGTGTCGCATGTTATAGTATGTGTGTCCATTGACACTCCCCTTTATTGGTTTGGCATCGACCTACTTTTTACCACTGCCTTCTCTGTATACGCAGGTTTTTGGACAAAAGTCACGTACATACGTGGATTTTTGGCCATAAGTCACGTACATACGCAACTATTCTTTATACAGTCGTGTACATCCTCTCTTTTAGTGAGTCTGATGTTGTGGGAAGTTGTTGGGTGGGTTGTGAGTGTGGTTGGGTCTTCCTTGGGTCTGAAGTTGTCTATTGGATGCTTCTTTTGTGACCAGAGACCGTTCGTGCCTATCTCAGGTATAACATCTACACTGGCATATAGGTTAGGTTCACCATCGTTTGCATTTTGCATGACCTTATGACCATGTCACTATATCCTTAGGTACGAACCCACTCTATTATGTCACAGAACCTTCTTGTTGCTATAGAAGTGGCATGATATGAGTGGTAGAGCCTCACCTTACATGGGTACCCTAGTTAGCGCCTTATTTGCATTTGGTGCCCATGCCGATGTTTCCCCCTTTAGCGTGTGGGAGTCCGTTGTATAGTATTGCCATGAAATTTAGCAAGAGCTTCATACTCCTCTTGCTCTTATGCTGGACGTGACCCCTCGGACTCCCTTGAATTAAGTTGTGGATGCATTGTCATGAGCTTTGCCTGTCTTACTGAGCTTTATGCTGGCTCCCCTGACATTGCGTTTCAGCCATATAGCCCGAGCTTGTCTCATGTCTAGCGATGCAAAGCCTTTCTTTATATCCTTCACAGCTTGATTCCCTTTTTACCGGGAGGGGATTTTCCCCCGAGTGTCGATATCCTACACATGTATCCTTGCATTGAGCATAGGTATGTTCCACTTCTTGGAACTAGTTTGTTTTCCCTCATGACACTCGTCTCCTCCTAGTTTGTAACTATAAAGCTAGTTTATTCTTTTTTCAAGATTTTCAAATAACTGAAAAAGACCAAAAAAATCAAAAAACCAAAAAGCCGGACAAGAAAAGATATTATCTTTGGAAGCTGTCAAGTCGTGTTGCCTTCAAACAGAGCACTGCATATCACATCCATTGGTTGGGTTATAGTTTGACTTAAGGAGCTGTACTCATTTATCTGAGTTTATCTCCACCGACTGGTTATGCTTCCAGTCCCTATGGAGCCTCTATTGATGCCTCCTGCATTATAGAGATGTCCCAGTTTGTATATCAAGTCTATGCTACCTTCATTCAATCACCATACGTCGTTATGCTCTTGTTCGAAGGAAGTTGAAACTTGAGTCGGCCATTCCTCAGTTATCTTGACTTTGCATGTCGGCCATTCCCAGTACAGTTACTGGTTCGTGCACCTTATGATCGAGTTCTTCCATATTATACAGCCTTGCTGAGTACCTCGTGTTGGATGATGGGGGATGCCCTAAATCCCTCCTTTCAGCAGATTTCATCCCATCGACTTCAGATCATTTATTCTGGGATTGGAGTCTAGAGTCATTTTGAGTGCCTTGAGACTTGCAGTCATCAGTGGTAGGTTCTCTTGCCATCGACAGTTTTGGGAATACATCAATGTCTCCTGATCAATGGATTCTCTCAAGTGTTTGACCTCAACACATTTATTCACACTTGTTAGTTTGCACTCTAGTACCTTGATTCCCATTTTCATTATTGGTGGGTGATCTCACGTCTGTTAATGGTATACATCAATGACCGATAATCAAACAATGGACTACTATGTTCAACCTCTACACCTCTATTCGCATAGTAGGAAATGTACTCATAGCGGTGTGTGTAGAATACCTTCCAGATTGGTGGCATCCACTATATGCTACCTCCTTGATCGTGCCAGTGTTCATGAGATTTCAGCTCTCATGACTTGTTCCAGTATATGTCAGACATTTCCAGCCACTATGGAGATTTTGATCTGTTATATATCTTTAGCCTTTGTGGAGATCTTGGTCCTTTGTATATCTTCATCATGGAGATTCTGATCTATGTATATTGTACGCGGCGATGACCACATATGTGTTATCATGTTTCATGCCTATTCATGGCCATTGTACTCTTATGTATCCGAGACTGCTATATGTTCGCAGTTATATGCAGAGTTGTATTATGGTATTATGCTGATTGGGTGGCTGGTATTCCATTTGGGTACCTTCATCACTTCACTTCTGGGATGGAATTATAATGTATTTTGGCCATCGTATAACCCCTCTGATCTCATACATTAGGGGGCATCTGTTATAGCGTATTTCACCACACTAGGAGAATCACACATTGTATGGCCTTCTCCTGTCCCGTTGCAGACTCATTAGCCCCTATGGACCACTTTTTGTATTTTGATGTATCCTTGACCATCCCTAAAAACGTAAGAAAAATGATATACACGGCATTTTCCCTGATAACCGTGTACATACACGGATATTCCCTCGATAGTCGCGTACATCGGGATGTGTGCATAATCCAAAACCTTTTGGAGCATTCCTTGACTTGGATCTGACTCATATGACTCCTGGCCTTCCATATTCCTTGAGATCGCACGGATTCGACCTTTCAGTATCCATTTGAAAAGCTATATAAAGAACCCATTGAGACATTGAAAGCATAAGAGAGAATTGAGAATAACGAAACTATAGTCCATTGTTGCCATAACTTATGCTTGAGTCTGCATCCCTTTGTCCCTTGGAGCACTGTTGTGTTCTTCCCAAGCTTTTCTTTTGCTAGTAAGCTTGCTATCGAAGTGATGGAGGATTGAGGTGGTGGAGGCCCAAGTGGGGGATTCAGTTTCTACGGTTCGCAGACATGCCATCAGAGGTTGTCACTTGTAATCTCTGATTCATATTAATAGAAATATCTTTTCCTATCCAGTAATGTGTATTTGAATGAATATTGTATCCATTGGAATATGTCAAATTCTTTTACATTATTGATTATATATGCTAGAATAGATCTAACACCATGAAATATAGTATGCTTGTATTGTTTACTTGTTGTTGAGGACGTGCTATAACAATTCAAGCTGAATATTGGAAATCTCAACGGGGATCTACTTCAACTGTCCGGAATAAGGTACGAGGTTCGATCCTTTAGTGTTATATGTTTTTATTTCTATTGCATATTGGGAAAGATTGATTTCTAGAGTCTAGCTGTCTGTTGTGATACCCCAAGCCATAGGAATTTATCTCCGTAACAACAATGGTGGGAACTATTTCCTCAACTTACAATGACTCACCTAGGGTCAACATCTCTAGCATAGTCTAATAACCCTAGGGTCCCACAACTGTGGGGACTTTAACCCTTAACCAATAGGTGGGTTACGCATAATGACTTGACATGATCAAAGAAAGGCACGACACTTATATCTGATCAACCAATGATCGAAGAAAGGCTCAACACTTATATCTAACCTACTTGTCAGAATGGCTATGGATCTCAACACTCATATCTAACATGGAAGGAACTAATCCTCTCACCATGACAGAATGGCTCAGCCTTTACATCTAACCATGGAAGGAACCAATCCTCTCACCATGTCAGAATGGCTACGGGTCTCATCACTTTCCCTTGGAGGAAACCTCGATTTGGAGAATACTAAGCTTCTCCTTGAAGTACTTGAACTTCACCCTAGCCAATGGATTTTTCAATACATCAGCACCATACTAGAGATTCATTGCTCCCTTCTGCACCATATCCCTGATATAGTGATACTTGATCTCAATATGCTTCAACTTGTCATGGAACACTGGATTCTTTGACAACTTCACACAACTCTGGTTGTCATAATGTATACAAGTAGCATCCATCTGGAGATCAAATAAATCAGACAGTAGCTTTTGCAGCCATACTACCTCACAACTAGTTGAACAAGCTATGACATACTCTGCTTCAGCTGTACTTAGTGCCAGACAGGATTGCTTCCTACTAAACCAAGAGATCACACCTGATCCCATACTAAAGTGACAACTTGAAGTGCTTTTCCTATCGATTGCACTGCTTTCCCAATCTAAATCAACATAACCCTCCAGGTTAATCTTCTGATTCACCTTATACTCGAGCCCATAATCAATTGTACCCCTCAGGGACCTCAGAATGTTCTTTGCAACAATCAAGTGAACATGTCTTGGATCCTTCAAGTACTGGCTTAAGGTGTTCATAGCAAATCAAATGTCTAGTATTGTGTTTGTTAGATACATCAAGGACCCAATCATCTGACGATACATCGTAGCATCAACTGTCTCTAATGAAGCATCACTCAATAGCTTCATGTCCAATGCTATAGGTGTGGTCATGGCCTTGCATTCCATCATCCTAAACCTCTTTAGGATCTCTACTCCATACTTCCCTTGTCCACACCTCCATGCCTAGAAAATAGTGCATCGACACATAACAGGAGCATCACTGTTCTTTTTCCTTCAACCTTGAAGCAAGGGTTGGAATCTGCTTTACTTTTAGTAAATCCTAGAGTCATCAATAATATATACATCCTATCATACCATGTCGAAACTCAAGATCTTCTGCAGTCACTCCCTCTGAAGCATCATACTCCCTCTGTCTTCCGTACTTTATGCATTGAAACATTATGTACTGGAGTGACACTGGATACGAAGATCCTTTATCTTAAGCTTTTTCAAAGGTTCTTCTCACACCCATCTATGAGCTTGTCATCCTCTATCAGCCATGTAGCATAGGTTTAGATCTTCATCAAGCTCATCATGTATGTGTTACCCCATGGGTGTTTTCTGAAATCATACAAGGCCTTCTTTCATTTGCACACATGATTCTGCCTAGCATGTGTCTCAACTCCCATTTGATACAAATGTCTCTTCGAATCTTTCCTTGTATCCTACGATGTTTCCATCTACTACGTGATGGAACTACGAATTTCCCTTCACGTATCGATACTACATCCTAGACATCATTCTTCTTGAACTTCTTCATAGCTAGAAGGTTCTGCATCAATGATGTCACTACATTCGTCATATTATTCCTCATCTTGAACTGTCGTCACTTGTTCTTCGGAACAAGTCTCATCCTTCTTTGCTTGTAGGCGATTATGTGTGCGATCTTTCCTACAATTCAAATGCATTTGTATGGTTAGAAATATTTCATAAGGAATATTCATACTGGCAATTTCTTATGCATAAATATATTATCATGCAACTACTTTAGCCAATACAACATTCATCCATATCTCACGGAAACATTTCTAGATGCCTTCCATCTCTACCAGGACAACATTGAGATTGTGCACTAATCCAATATGTCAGCAAAGAGGTTTCATTCTAGATACGTAGAAATGGAGAATTGTATAGCACCATGAGCTACTTACCCATCACATGCATATTAGTAGTATGCTGTCATTAATACAAACATTCTATCATGCATAATAACTTAACTGAATATAAACAAATGCATAACAAAACAATATCATGAAATGACAATTGAATACCTATCTTTATTTGTTTCGTGGTTAGACTCCTTCTTGAGCCTTCAGCTTCATTGTATTCTTCATTCATAATATCATCATTTCTTATCCAACTACTAAGGTGGATAAGAGATTATTCAAGAGTTGAGTTCTTCATATTCCTCATCGCTTGAGGGATCTTCTTTGGATGGTGAGAGATTGATCTTCAGTTGCTCCCATCTTATTTTCTCTTATTATTAGTTGAGCTTATTCTTGTGTGTGCTCTTCCCAGATTCTGCTTAAAGTAATCACTTCCTTCCAGCACACATTCTTCGAATTAATGAATCCCATGATCCTGGGAGGCCATTCAAGGTGACTATCACCACTTCTACATTCTTCACTTCTTCTTTTAATGCTTCAAGTTGTTCTCTGATTTGAGAGACCCTTGTAAAGTATGACTATATGGTCTCTGCATTCTGGATCTTCACATTCTTCAATTGGTTTCTTAAGGTCATATTCTGAATTATCTTCTTCCCTTCAAATAGCTTGGTCAAGGAATCAAACATTTTCGGTGTCTTTAGGGAAGACACTTGTGGTACAAGTTGATCCCTACCTGAATCAATAATGATCTTCTTGGCCTTGACCAAGTTCTTCTTGTGTAAGGCTTTTAGCCTTATCTCCCTTTGGAACAGGAACCTCTCTACTCATCTAGGTGTCCAATTCATTTTCTTCAGAGAGATCAAATACTTCCATGCTTGGAATTTTTCAACTTCACCAAGCTGATGTGATAGATCACTTTGACATGAGCACCTCAAATGAAAATAACAAAAGGTTAGATCTTACCAATTTGAGGTGTCCGTCCTGGTTCCGGAGCTGGATGATCTAGGGTTTGTCAGAGAAACCCTAATTTTAAAAACATGGAATCTTTCATATCTGATTGGATAGAAATAGAGATATATTCAAGGTGAGTTGTCCAATGTACTCCTTTTCTTAAAACAGTGGAGGGAAGATCCCGGAACAGGAAGCCCTCGTTTCCCAAATTCTTCTTCAAAACTTTCTGTTACTGTTCCTACAGTATCTCTGCAATTACTGCTCCTCTATGTCTGAAATTTTGCACTGACGTAGCATCACATGTCCTCGTTTCAAAAAAAGAGGTTTCATCAGAATTGGATTCACCAAGTGGGACTTATGGTCATTTTTCCAAGGTGACCTGTTACAAGACTATTCAGAATAGCGAAGTTGTACGAACAACCATATGTCACTGTTTCATTTTCTGGGTCTTAAATTTGGACCAAAGAAATTAAATTATGTACCCTTTCTATAACAGCTTCAAGAATTGAATTTGGAACTTTGTAACCCAAGATATAGAAATTCTCCCCAGGTCTCCTGTTTAGGGATGAATTCTGGAAAAGGTTGGAACCCTAGCTTGGAGGGATCATATCTCCCAGCATATAGTGAATATGAGGATGAATTTTGGACATAGGGTAAATAAAGATCTTATATTTGTCCTATGCAATTTTCAAATTTTGATCCTTTTCCAATGTCGGGATATAGCGAATGTACAAAAGCGTAGCAGTTTTAGTATTTAGGGTTTTTCTAGCTCGGGGTCAAACTAAGGTTTGACTTTCCCAGAGTTTCACCCAACCAAAAATCTTGATCTGGGTCTCTAAAATTTGATTTTCATGAGGAGATAAATCCTATTCCGGACTCACTCAAAAATTCTTCTTCTGCAAGAAGCCCTAATTTCCCGCACCAAAACTGAAAATGCTCAGAATCTAATTCCGCTTAGACAGAAAGATGTGCCCTTCAATGGAGAGTCATCCTAGCATACTTTTGCTAATGGATTGTGGAGAGAGACCCAAAAAGTAAGAATCCCTAGATTCTACAGCTGCAAAATGTCTTCTTCTCAAGTTAGATCTGATACCATGTTAGATTTTTATCATTTAAGCTAGAATTATGATCTTAGGATATTTAACTGAGAGAATAACATGCACAGCAATAAAACACAAGAGACAAGAGACACAAAGAATTTTCCTCTGGGAAACCATAAAGGAGAAAACCTCACAACTTCCTTAGAGATAGAATCAACACCAAAGGTAAAACCCAAAAACATAAAGATGATCTCCGAACGGCAGTAGTCTCTCTCTTGTCCCAGTAACTTCTCCTCTCACTCTTGCGCCCCAATGAGTGAGTGTGTGTGTGATAAATAGAGAGACTCACTCTCTATTTATAATCTTTCGTTCACTTGAAACACAATATAGCATTTCGGCCTCACTTAATAATTACTTACTAGAGCTGACATCTCTAGGAGTGTCTAACAACCCTAGTGCCCCACAACTTGTGGGAACTTTGGCTCCTTCGACCAACAAGGAGGTTTATCCTGAACACAATGGTGGGGACTAGTCCCCCAAATTACAATGAATCACTTAGGGTTGACATATCTAGGATATTCTAATAACCCTATGGCCCCACAATTGCAGGGAATTTAACCCTTGACCAATAGGAGGGTCACCCACAATGACTTGACATGACTTTTATATTTTAGAAACTTCCCGGAATAAACATTGGGGTATGACATCACTAAATTACATTACAAATACATCCTGAAATAAACATCGGGTTACAACACATAAGAAATACGGATGAATACATTCCGAAGTTACATATACATCAACACTTTAGTTAACTATGGGGTTTATCATAATTAGGAAGCCTACTTTATGAGCTAGCATGAGTTGTCTTCTAGAAACTCATTTTTCCTTTATAAGGATGTATTACCTATGTAATAATATCAATTATCATTTATTGATCATTCATTAGTGTATGTTCATTAATTATTCTTCTTCTCTCTTTATGCTAATTCTCTACAATTCTGTGTGAGGTTAATTATGTGCCTATATCCTTAGCCTATTTATGAAATTCCTTATGTGATCAAGGATTTAGAATTTCTATAGGTGGAAGTTCATGTACATCAAACTTAGGCGAAGAATTGGAGAAATGGAAAAACCGATTACATGAAATCTTGTCAAAAAAATGTGCTAGGATAACTAAGCCTATCAGATGAGTAGAAACTTAGTCGTGACCACTACCCATGTATGAAGCATTGCCTAATCTGACAACATTTTTGACTAAATTTGAAGAAATTATAATAGAGCCGCAATGATTGTTTGCACTGGACTTTGCATTAAAATCTACACCCATGCGATGGTGGGGTACACATAAAAACACCATAACTGGATGGCCACAATGTATAAGGATGCTAGAAGTAAGATTTGGGGAAGAAATTACAACTGTCACCCAAAGATATACATGATTATCCAATCCTATCAAGCACTTGGAACACTGTTCTATAGCATTTTTGAACTATCCTCACCAGGAATGGGTTCATCACTTCATCCATACTCTTGAGACAGCACCTCGAGGTGTGTATGCATCTATGGAGCTGCGTCAAGAGATGAGGGAATGGGAGGAAGTTGCACAGAAATTTACTTACACATTCCAGTTTGTAGATGAACATCCTATAGTTGATATTGCGTTCAAGACTATTAAGGACAAAATATTTGTTGAGATCTTGCTAGAGATTGTGTATTCTCAACCTTGTGATGCGCATTCCCACCAATGCTATGTGATAGTTCAACCTTGGATGACATGCTATAATATCTTTGGGGACTCGGACGATGATCCAACCAACATCAACATCCCCAAATCGGAAGGATAGCACGAAATTGAAGGAAGTGGCATTTCTAGTGAACAGTTCATTAAACTGCTAAGGATTAAAAAGGTTAACATTGGATCAAAGGACAACCCAAAATTTGCACACATTGGAGATTACTGGGATGAAGAAACAATAGTGAAAATTACCGATCTATTACATGAATTTTAGGACCTATTCCTGACAAATTTCAGGGAGATGAAGGGAATACTAGGTGATTTGGGGGAAATGAAAATTCCACTAAAGCTCGATGCAAGACCAGTAAGGAAACAACCATACAAATTAAACCCATGATATAAGGAGAAGGTAAAAGCAGAACTAGATTGCATGTTGGAGGCAAAAATTATTGATCCAGTTGAAGAATCTGAGTGGATAAGCCCCATAGTCTTCCAAGACAAAAAGGAAACAGGTGAAGTCAAAATCTGTGTCGACCTAAGAAAACTGAATGATGCCTACTTGTATGACCCATTCCGTATGCCCTTCATCGATGAGGTTTTGGAAAGAGTTGGTGGACAGGAAATGCACTCGTTCACAAACGGGTTCTCAAGATACCATCAGGTCCTAATTGCGCAAGAAGATCGCCACAAGACAACCTTTGTAATAGAATGGGGATGCTACCAATACACGATAATGCCATTTGGCCTTAAAAACCCCCCTCCTATTTTTTCTCGAATAGTAGTATCTGCTTTTAAATATTTCATTCATAATTTTCTTAAAGTATACTTTGATGACTAGACGGTCTTTGGTCTGGTAAGGGACCATATTGAAAATTTGTGCATGATGCTGGAGAGGTGCCGCCAGTATCAAATTGTGCTGAACCTAAGGAAATGTATCTTCTTTGCACCTCTTGGAGTACTACTCGGCCATGTAGTATGTCGTGATGGAATATTGGTCGACCCTACGAAGGCGGAAATTATTCTAGACTTGGCTCTACCCACATCCGTTACACACCTCAGATCTACATTGGGACACACTGGGTATTATCAGAAATTCATAAGAGGGTATGCAGAGATAACTGCCCCAATGGAGAAATTGTTAAAGAAAGATGTAAAGTTTGAATGGAATGAAAGCTATCAAGAAAGTCTAGATAAACTAAAAAGTAAGATGGCTACTCCACCAATATTAATATTTCCATATTGGACAAAATAATTCCACATACATGTTCATGCCTCATCGATTGCGCTGGGCATAGTGTTAACCCAACCAAAGGATGGCGCAATTGACCACCTGATTACATTTTCTAGTAGGAAACTATCAACGACAGAGAGAAATTATACCACAATTGAAAGAGAAGGACTTGCAATGGTCTATGTGCTACAAAAATTCAGACATTATCTGCTGGGTGGACACTTCAAAATGTTCATTTATCATTTTGCACTAAAATATTTGGTCAATAAGCCAGTTTTTTGGGGGGGGAATCTGCCGGTGGCTCCTCCTATTTCAAGAATTTGAATTTGAAGTCATTATTAAACTAGAACAACTAAACGTTGGACCTGACCACTTATCATGAATTGAAAGTGGTGAGGAACCCACTAGCCTAGAAGATAACTTGCCAAATGCACAATTATTTGCTATAGATGTTGTTGACAAATAATTTTATGCGATTATACACTTAATAAATACCGACTATGCACCTAAATACTATTCAATATGGCAAAAGAAGCATCTAGTTGTCAAGGCCTCATATGACACACTAATAGTAGGACAACTCTACAAGTTGGGACATATGAAATATTGTGAAGATGTGTCTTTAAGCATGAAAGACAATGGGTAATGGCGGAATCACATGTGGGTGTCTCAGGAGACCATTATGCTAGGAAAGCAATGGTGCTCAATATTTTGCAAGATGGACTCTGGTTGCTAACAATACATATGGATACAATAAAATATTGTCGTAATTGTGACAAGTGGCAATGAATGGGGAAACCATCACGACGTCATAAAATGCCACTTGCGCCACAAATTACACTGCAGGCCTTTGATAAATGGCCAGTGGATTTTTTTGGCCCTATCAGCCCACCAAGGAAGAAAACTAGTTTGCGTTATATCACCACTGCTACCGATTACTTAACCAGATGGGAAGAGGCCATGCCTGTCAAAGATTGTACTGCTGCAACTGCGGCCCAATTCCTCTTTGAAAATGTCATCACAATATTTGGTTGCCCCAAAATCCTCGTCAGCGACCAAGGTACGCATTTTGTAAATAAGATAATTATTGAATTGACTACATAATTTCAAATCCAACACAAAAAAATGACACCCTATCATCCCCAAGAAAATGGAACTATCAAAGCATTCAACAAGGTACTAGAGAACGCGCTGACCAAAGTATGCAATGTGCATAGAGATGATTGGGACCAGAAGGTCTCCACGGTATTATGGACTTTTAGAACAACCTGTAAATTAATAACTGGATACACTCCCTTTCTATTAGTCTATGGACAAGAATCTATAGTACCCATGGAATACATTGTCACAAGCCTGTGAATTGCTGCAATAACAGAGATGACAGATATGGGTGTTGTAGAAGAAAGGTTAGCCCAGTTAATCCAAATGGAGGAAGAACAATTTATCGTTGGTTTTCATCAAAATGTGGAGAAACAACTACAGAAATATTGGCATGGCCACCACATCACAACAAAGCAGTTCCAGATCGGTGGACTTGTTCTGATGTATGATAGTAAATTTCTCAAACATCCCGATAAGCTCAAAATCCACTGGTTAGGTCCATATGTAGGAATGCACATTATTGAGGCAGGTNAAGCTGGATGGAGGCCCAGTCATAGGCATTATCAACTGTAGACGGTTGAAACCCTATCACGATGAGGGCAGCTCAGCCCCCCCAAAAAAAATTGACATAAGTGAAAGTTGGCAGAAAGTGACAGAACAAGAAGACAACTTGCATGAACTGGCAGTCGATACAAGTAGGGGAAATTCAAAAAGGGATTTGGAACTATTAAATGAATCAAGCAGCATTAAAGTAGCAACTCTCAGGAGAAGGATGACGGTCTTTTAGGATCACATCAGGCAAAGCACCCTTAACTTCCCTGACATGAGAGTAATGAAGTTCAGGCATGTAAAGGATAAGCCCATTCGCTCTGTCAGATGGTCATTCATGCCCCTTGGTCCATGTCAACGCTCATCAACTATATTCAGCAATTACCTATGTTGGCTGAAGACTTTGCTTAGTGAAAATAATATAGCAGTACTTGAGAACTAGTATAACCACTCCAGAAGATGAAGAAAGCAAAGGCAAAGCCAAAAACAACATCAAGGCTGTGGACTTTGAAAAACCCATTACTCAATAAACCACATCCATCCCCAGCAAGGAGCCATATTACACATCTAACTGCACCCCAGCCGCTGGTGCAACCACTGGGATCCCAGGTACTTGTCACTACACAATCCTTGAATGATGCCCATCCAAGTCCATCTGGACCAACAACAAAATTACCCAAACCTCATCGACCCAACCTGGTTTGGCCTGTATCACCAACTGCAGAATGCACTGAAAAGGAGAAGAACTTGCTGTCACCCTATATATCACCTAAGAAGCCCTGTGTTGAGCAAGTAATGGTGATCATTCCAGAACTGCTAGAAAAAACCATCATTCTAGAGGGCTTCCCAAAACCTCAGGTTGGCACAGAACCCTAGGACTCCATCATTCCCAGGATACAGGTACTAAGGTTTGAAGACTATGATACTCAGAAGCTCGACATTTCTAGAGATCAGTTCATGGAAACAAAAAATATATATGATCTCTCTGTAAATTAATATGCTTGGGGACTGGAACAATCCAGGTTATTAAATCTGCTTCTTATGCCCCACTTTGGTCATTCCATACCAGTAGGAATGTATGTCAAACAGGTCACGGTTGACCTGATATTGGACATTATAGGACTGCCGTGGAAGGGACTCAACCCAACCGTATACTTGCATAATGAGTGTGAAAATATCGATAAATCTGGTATGAATACTAAGTATCAAATTGTCTACAGTGGAAAGGGATTCCTCATCATCTCTATTGAGGATGATGCGGTCCATGTGGGAACAAAGATTTTGTCTAGTAAGGTCTTACCTAAGATGAGGCACACTAAGTGTACTTCCGCAATAGTAAAACTTGCAGAGAAATGTTCCCAGGGTGTCCACCTTAACTCATCCCAATTCCTCCTGAACGAACTGTTGGACGATGAGAGAGATGCACAAGAGCAGCCTACAGCTAATTTTCATCTCTCTTGGCTCTTAATTTTAATTTCTTTTGTAGTATGGGCTTCACCATCGGACTATCAACACATGGATATTCCTGAGGAATTCTGAGGCAGACCGTATCAAAACCTCTGGGACCATAAGGACAACAAGCACAAGACTGATTCCAAAATTATCTTCTTCCTACAAGGGGAAAGGCTTCAACAAATTGTGTGTGCACAGTGCCGGCTAACTCCTGCATTGGTTGCAAAATACCTGTTTTTTCAATTCAAGGCGGTGCCACATAACATCGTCTTACACCTACATGGGGACCCCAGCAAGCAAGCATTGACAACATTTTTCATCCTCAGGAATACTGATATCGAGCAAGAAATTCAGGATTGGCCTGTGGAATGGCGTACTCAGTATGAGACGCCATTGGAGCAGAAGATAGAGCCATAAGAGGAGTCCTTGGAAAATCCAACCCAGCTTTGTACCAATTCCAATATGCAGGAGCTTGCAGATAGCTCCCAAGAACATGAAGTTGAAAATACCCAAGAGCAGCCCTCGGGCAGCCATAATGACCCTATTGCGAGCGGGGCTTTGAGCGATGAGCAAGCCAAGAAAAGGAGAGGCAAGCAGCCCATGGATGAATATGAGGATGAGGATTCATTAAGCCTCTCAGAAAAGAAGCAGCAGAGGATTGATAGGACCCATCATAGGGATATACCAGAGGAAGACTTGACTCTTCTATGTGATGATGTCACCGAGGTTACAGAGAAATATTTGGGTAAGCTTGTATCCAGACAATCCAATTGGATAGCAGCTATCACCACTAAAGTGAACCAACTCGCGCAGACGATCATCGAAGTGCGGGACACTGTGCAGGAGGGAACGTATGCCACTAGCTAAGCAGAGGCCTTGGCAGCACCAATAATGCTTCCGCCCCTAACAATAGAAACGCTAACCAACGCATTATATAAGAAAGAGGAGGAAAATGAGGCAATCCTCCATAGCTTGGACACATCGATTTTAAATTTTTCTAAGTTAACCTTACCCTAGATATACATTGTTTAGCATGCCACAGCAACAGAAATTAGAATTTGTGAAGCTACAGCTACTTCTTAGGTAGCTGAGGAAACTAGAAAAGCAAGGGCATGGAAGGAGCTTATCCATCACTAGCGTGCAGAGCTGGTATCCCAAGCACAAAAGTAGACCCTACTAGAGCAAGCTATAAACAAAGCAGCATTCCAACTCTTCAGCCAGGAAGAAGATTTTGAGGTCGAACCGATGCATCAATTGGAACGCTTATCCAAGCTGGCCGTGGAACTCTAGATAGAGATCTGAGAAATCAAACTCAACCCATAGCCTGGCATGCCCCTAGATGTACTGCACCAGAGGCAACAATTGCCAACCCAAGTTGTTTCCTGGCTGCGGGAAGCTAAGACTATCTGTAGAGAGGCAGTTGAGACAATTGCTACAGCATGGGAACACCTCATAGATGACGCCGTCGCTGAAAACCTTGTCGAGCAAGCAAGGAAATCAGATTTACAGATCTTGGCACTCAAAGCTAAGATAAAGAAGTTACCAATGAAAGAAAAAAATTCCCGCAGTATGAAGCTTAAGGAGCTTCTTGATAAGGCCAGAATCGTGCAAGACCAGGAAACCAAACGCAATAATGAAATAGCTGAACAATAGGCCAAGGCTGAAAGAATAACAAATTTAATTCAGCCAGTTCAGCAGCACATCCAGGATTTCACTCATGCACTGGCCAGTACCTTATTAGAGCACCTAAGCAGCAGCAGAGTGTAGGAAATCGAGCACCAAATAGAAGAAGCTTACCAAGAGATAGAAATAATTACACCTATCCTAGTCCAGTTCTAGCAAATCATTGGCAATGCATCCCATCTCCAAGAAAAGATATAGCTGCAATAGAAATCGTAGAGGAGCTCCATGAAGAAACAAAAGAGGGTGATCACACCATAAATAAGGGCACATAGGAACATGACATCGAGTAGCAGAGGTGCCATCAAAAAGTCCCAACAATATGCAAATGAAGCTTGGAGCATAGCCTTAGTTGAGCAAAAAACACAGGAGGTTGAAAAAAAAAAGGAATGGATTGCGAAAGCTAAGATGCAGCAAAAAAAAACACTTTAATTTTGTTCCAAAATGTCATATGCAAATCGGGCTACTCACCTATCCCTTTCTTAGTGGCTCAGGATGAGCCACGGGTCAATGTTGGTGGCCTGTTGGCCTAGAAAAGGGGCATAAGAAGTAACTATGTGCGTGTAACCAAGAAATATGTCTGCGAGTGCGATGGAAGCCAAGGAAGAGTGCAAAGGATGAAAATGGCCCACGAAGGCTGGACAGGGAGTGCACAACAAAGGAAAGGCAAGCATGGATGTGTGCAAAAGGGGAAACAACCAGAAAGAGACAGATACAAGATCCAGATCATGGCCATATAAGACAGTGTAAGCCTGCAGCTATGCACGTATGAGAAGATATTTGTAAGCCAGGCCGATAGTCCCTCGTGTCAAGTCATGATCACCACAGCTGTAACTAGAGGGGTGGTTGATGGTGATAGTTAACAAACTACTTGTAAGCAGTCAACCTAGCAGTGGTCATGTAAATTAATATAAAATGAAAGGATACAATGGGTAGAGGGTTGTCTTTTGTTAGTAGCAATTACATAATAGGTGGATAGGAGAGAACTGTATACAGTTACAAAGGTAAGGTCTAAGCAAGGGTAATTAGAATAATGGGAGGAAAAGAAGCTCTACTAAAGTGGTGCAAACGTGAGGAGAGTCGATCCAAGATGTGTTCAGATCTGTAGGTAGTAGCGGTAGATTAGGAGAAATAAGATAGAGAGCATGAGAACCATGAGTTTGAGCTTAAAGACATATCTCTAGATCAGTCTACATCCTACAGACTGCAAGGTGCTATATCCTTTCTCATGCCAGATGAAGAGCACCTTGATGGTTTTTCCCATATGGGTTTCCACATTATTTCTTGTGTTCAATGGAATGATTAATGTGGTGAATGTTTATGTGATTGATTATTAGTTATTGCATATGTAATATTAGCATGGTTCATTTCTTGTTATTTCTTGCAATTAATGGATGGATGTAAGGAACATTGTGTTGAATTAACGCTGTATAATTATGCATCATCATTCTGGTTATGTCTTATTATGAACCCTATCAAAATTTCTAGAGCCGATAGACCTGAGTCAACTGCATTGTACTAGTTGCACCAGCTGTGAGGAAGAGAAAAACACCAATTTGTGCACAATTACATATTGTTGTACTCAGTTGTGTAGGTCTGACTCCTCTATCCAGTCACCCTACTACCTTCATTGAGCCCTTGGTTGTGAACTAAGGGACTATACTTCTTTGACAATCATGAAAAATTGGTTTCAGTGGTTACCCATTTATGAGATATCTCAGGTGAAACTGCATCTTCTTCGTAGGTGTTGCCGATGGGGCTTTCCCTATCGGGCTGGTATCTCGGGTAGTTGTTGGATCGGTAGGCTACGCAGGACCTGGGTCATGCGAGAAGGTAAAAGAGGCCAATAAAAATTATGAACTACTAAAAGATTCTAGAAAATAAACTATTTCCTAATAACTTTTCTTCAACATTCAAATCTCCAGAATCTTCATGTCTTCAATTGTGCAGGGTGTACTCAGTCCTCCCAAACTTTTATATCATTCTCCATTGATCTGCAGATGGAATCTTGAAAGCGGACATCTCCTTTTCTAGTACACGCAATTCTATATGGTCCCTGTAGGAATAATTTTGTAAATGAGCACATGCCTCTTTGAAGGAAAAAAATATTTCAAACTCATCAGCCAACTTTTCAACAATCGTTTTTCCATACAATAATTGGTTCATATCAACAAATTTGGTGTTATCTAGCCTACGCTTAATCTATTTATCGTAGTATTCTTTCTGAGTCAGCATTGCTCCTTTTTTTTCTCAAAAGAATGGGATTCCTTTTTTAAATAAGGGATCAAGCATATCCTTGGAAAGCTTCAGGTGATGCGTCATGATATAAATTTTGACCTAGAATGTGTATAAATGATGATATTGTTCACTATTGTTTTGGCCCTGGTTATAATCGATTATTTTTCCTTGATATTTTCCATCTTCAAATCATCTTCTATCAACCCATTCAAAAATTTGACACCGTTGTTGGCATAGTCAATTCGCTTCTTATTCGATTTCTCCGTGGCTACTATCACACTTTGCTTGGATGACTTTATCACCACCTCTTTATCCAACACAAGCTCAATATAAGGTCTTAATCTGCTTGCTTCCTCTATGATGGAATCCCAAATGATTTTTTCCCCCCTGTATTGGCAATTGACCTGTTTCCTACTTCATTATTTTATCATTTTTGGTTTGCAATTCCTGCCATTTGGCCTCCCAATATTGATATTTGGATTCCCAAGTTTTTCTCTGTTATTCCATTTGCAGTGCCAGGTTTTACAGGATTTTATTTTTATTTTTCAATCCAGTTAGCTGTAAATATTTATGGCTAACTTGTGACATATCCTGGACAATTATTTGTTCACTGGATATAGTTGTAGGAGGAATAATTCTCAATTTTAATTCCTTCTCCTTTCCTTGCAACTCTTTTTATTTCTCATGCAATTTCTTTTACATTTCATCATATTTTCCTTTCATAGTTTTTCACTCTCTACCACCAGAGCCATGCCTTTCTGCCATTGTTTCTCCTTTTAATCAAATTTTAATAACTTAACTTTGCAATTAGTCAACTCGCTACTCAAGCTCTCTTTTTTCTTCTATATTTCAGCTAATTTAGATGCATGTATCAGCTCTATAGAAGGTATCTTCAATTTATTTTTCAATAGTTGAATCACATTCTCCTTTTCATTCACCAGCTTTTGTATCCCTGACCCTTTATCTTCCTATCCCTGAGCAGCTAGAAAATCCATCTGTAGTTTATTTATTTGTGTTTGGTGGGATTTGTTCTCCACTTTTTCCTTCCTCAATTGAATCTCAATTCTACTTTTACTGGTCTACAAATTTGACAATTTTAATGTAGCTTTTAATAGATCATTAAAGAGAATATCCCATGTTTTCTTGTGCATATGTATCATGCCAAGGATGGGGATTTTTTCCAAATCTATATTCATTTTAGAAAACTTGTTCTTGGTTGCTAAATCTAGGTTCAAACGTTCTAAGAATGGTCTCTAACAACAATAAGAGGCACATCTTGATTAGAAATTTTCCTTACTTCTGAATACAACTTCAAAGTTTCCTCTGAAGTTATATCTTTGGTTTCTTTGTATTTCTTCAACAATTCTATCTTGTTTTTAAACTGAGATGTGGAATTAGCTGGTGTATCAACAAATGCATATTCCTTCACCTCAAAGGTAGGCCCTGTTATTTTCATCTTTTTCTTACCTCTTCCTTCTTCTGTATTCTAGAAAAGGTGTCCTTTTGTTTCAACTATTTGCTTCTTAGGATTTCTGGTAGTTCCCTCCTCTCATGTATCCATGGCATCTGAAAAATCTATTTTTATTGATATTTTTTGAGCAACTGGCTAAGGGTGTGACTTTTTCAGTAGTTAAGACCAAGTTGGAAGTGCCAGGATTTAATGAAGTAATTTCTTAAACAAAAGAATTTGACTCTTCATGCATATCATTATTCTTTTGAGTCTCTTTTGGATAATTAGACCAATCTGTGGCCTCTGCTAATATAGCAATCTCCTCATGCTCAAAATTATTTCTTTTCAGAGCATGTCTTCTATTTGAAATAACTTGATGGGGGTCATAATTTACAGCAGGTTCTGTAAAAAATACCATCTCCTTTAGTAACTCTCGATCATTGGTAGGGAAGATTTATTCTTATGATGAATGGGCCTACAACCCATGTATACTTTCTGTTATATCCCAAAATAAATTTATTTTTGATAGGATGAATAATTCAAGTCATGTTATGAAATATTTAAAGGTGAGTAACAAATTAAGGATCCCTAGTTTTGCTATATTTGATAAAATTGAAAGTTTGAGCGTTTGGTGGCTTAGGTGGGTTTTTCAACGGCTCATTAGCCACTGAAAAGCTTTGTTTAAATAGCTAATAGTTTAACGCAGGATCAGGGTTAACCACTGAAAGCTGGCTTGATCGATTATTTGTTAAAAGGACTTTCAGTGGCTTAGGTGAGGATTTCAAACAACTCATTAGCCACCGAAAAGTGTTGGTTTCGGAAGCTTAGCGAACAGTTGAAGGAGGGAATTAACCACCAAAAGAAAGTGAAATGCATTGGGGGGGGATTTAGTTTCAGTGGATTAGGTGAAAGCGTTGATGGCTCATTAGCCACCAAAAGGCCTATCTTTCTGTGGTTAAAAGAAGAGATCCGGAGAGATTATAATCCACTGAAATCCAGTTTTACAAGACCATTTAGAAATAACGTTTCAATGTCTTAGGCAAACAGGTCAGTGGTTCATTAGCCATCGAAAGCTCAGCTTTTAGAATCTAGCAGACAAAATCTTGGGGGGCCTTAACCACCAAAAAGGCGGAAAGAAGAAACAGTTAACTTCCTATCAATAAAGGCTCTTCAGCACAATAGAAATCGTGAGAAGGCATGATAAACCACTGAAAAGATAGGAAACCTGCATCAAGGAATAAGTAAATGATTGAGGAGGTCATTTTTTAGCTAATGAGGACCGATGTGACTTGAAACCCTACTCTTCCCTCCATCTATCCAATGAACTGCAAAAGATCTCCACTGGGTATCCAGTTTGCTTTAAACATGATTGCTGGGCAAGTTGTCTCGAAAATATCACCAAAGGTCATCGTCCTCTAACCCAAGCATTTTTCATGCAGTTAAAACCCTCATAATTAGTACCCAATCCTCTAGTACACTCCACTTTCGATTGTATGAATCCTCACCACTATAAACCACCTCTAAAATTTAGCCTACTAAAAAACCACCTCTGAAAGTCAGCCTGCTGAAACTCTTCCACATAACTTGAATTGAATTTTTGCAGGAACTCAGGAGCACATCCTGCAAAATGAAGAAGGGAGGGCCTACTCTCAGGAAATAATTGGGAGACATCAGCTACTTCGAAGCACATCCAAAATTCTACCAGTTCTTCGAAGATCCTGGCTGCTACAAATTTTGTGAGAAAGTTCAAGGTTCACACCAGCAGGTGGCTAAGGCATTTGCTCTCTCTTTCAATGGCTCCAAGGCACTCATAGGTAAGGAGGAATTCATGGTGGATGAAATCATAATTGTAGAAGTGATTGAAATCCCTAGAAATGGGGAGAAGTGGTTTAAAACCACCATTACAAAGGATTTGGAGTTCATATATTATTTGAAGCTTGAACACACAAGAGTGGTGTGGAAGAAAACTGTCCCATCCACCTGGCTAGAAGAGAGGTGGAAGCAATTACTAAAGGCCACTGTGTTCTATATAAATTGTGAAGGAAGATACAACATGGCCATGATTTACCATTTCAAACTAATGAACCACTTCACAGGAAAGAGCCCACTGAATTTACCTTTCTACTTACATCGTAGCCTAGAAAAAATGGCACACCAGGTGAAGGCTTGGCCAACTAAGATTGTTGGAAGATTGTCTCACCATGGTCTTATCCAATTCCTTATCCAAGAATTGCTGAAGAGGAGAAAAATGGCATGGGCACATTTCTTTTTTTGGAATGGTTTTGAAACAGGACTACAACTAGAAGAGAAGGGGAAGTATCCTTTGAAAACTTCTAGCACCCCAAGGAGTGGAAAGAGGAAGAGAAGGCTTATCTCCCCAACAACAACAGAACTGCCTCCTTCCTCTTCTAAAACCAAGCAGGTCAAAAGAAACCTAGATTTTAGTAAAAAGGGCCAAGAAATCACAACACATAGTGGGAACATTTTGAACCTTCCCTACTCAGATTTAGAAGAGGAAAGAGAGGATGGTGCTAACCTAGCAGTGCAGGTTGTAGTAGAGATTGAAGAACTCCCATCACCTACACCAAAAGAGCAAGATGAACTAGAATATAAGGCTTCCTCTAGTAATCCCAGGACATAGAGGATAAATCAGTTGCTGAGACAAGTGTATGAAATGGAAATTTTAGAAAGAGAGATAAAGAAAAAAAATGCTATATTGACCAAGAGGAATAAGCAACTACACAATTCTTTCCTAGAGATGAGATAAAGGTATATGTTTCTAAGAAGACTAAACAAAATATACCTGAAGGACAACACTGGGATGTACAGAATGATCAGGCTTCAGAGGATGCAGATGAAGGATGCCAAACCAAACCCTAGCACTCATCTCACACTGAAAACCCTAGCTAAAGCTGCAATAAGCCTTCAGCATCCAGAATCAAGCCAGGCTGCAGCTAACCTTCCAAACATTGAGCAAGTTGAATAAAAATATAAGCAAAAAGAACTTAAAAGCATAATTTTGGAGGATGCTTAAAAAATTTTGTAGAAAAGGAATTTCGGTGGCTTAGGCAAACGCTGAAGCGGTTCATTAGCCGCCAAAAGCAATGCTTTCAGTAGCTAACAAACCCGAAATTTTGACTCCTTAACCATCGAAAGAAGAAAGAGGCATAGGATAAAAGTTTGTCATGAAGGACTGATTTTGGGAAAACATAAATAGCTCAGGGATGAATTATAAATATGAAGGGCACTGAAGAACAACATCAGGGAAGGTATGCTTCAGTTTTGCAGTTGCAGAAAGGAAGAAAGGGTCACAAACACTAAACTGTCTAGTAAAATAGTGACTTATCTAGCAGAGGACCAATGGCATTTTATTCCCAGTACTCACTTCGGTTATCAAAAGGTTCAAATAGTGAACGAATTCTACAGTTAGATAGACTAGTAGTTAAATTAGGGTTTTTGACCTAATTATGCAAAAACAATTATTTTGTCTATTTTTTGTAAATCAGATCCAATTTTTCAGGATCTGAATATTTTTGTAAAGGCTATAAAGCCTAATACTTATGTTATTGAAAGGGTTTGACTTCAAGGACTTGTATACCATTACTATTGTCAAGCTTCTCATATTTCTCATGACCTAATATAAGCTCTTTTGCTCTCATATGTTTAGCTTCCATTTCTTATATATTTTGTGCTTATGCTTGAATGTGTTATTCAAGCTAATTGATGTCTGGTAGCTATCATCCTATTGGAATATTTATGATTTGAATTATAAGTACTTTCCTTGTTATTATTAGCCATTTATATATATTTGTTTTATGTATGAATCTACCAACATGATAATTTCTCCATCTCTGCACCATATTATCAAATCCCTGAATAGTGGTAGTTAGAAGTATTATCCCTGATTGAGTTTCATGCATGTCTTGAAAGTGTGAGGTCCTTTAGGTCACCTGACTTGATCCACTTAGAAAACCATAAAAACATTTAAGTTAACATGCATCCTCAAGCTACAACCTAGAGGGGTTTCCTCAAGTGATAACAAATTGACGCCATTGTCAGGGAGAGGAGATTGAAGCTCAGCTTCCCTGGGAGACGACATAGATCCTACTTTGATGATATACAAAGTTTGGACACTATTCTGGTTGTAACAATCTATCTGGTGACTCCATTGAAATAAGGTGGCTTCAAGAAGACCAAGTACCAGAGAAAACCCTCAAGGGCCACCAACAACACCTATTTCAGATCCAGAAGAGATTCTGAGAAGAGGTAGGGCTTCACTAAGGCATACCAGAACTGCTACAAAGGAAGATACATCAATTATTTCAAGAAATACTCCTGCTATTATTTATTCTGCTGAAACATTTAATTCTCAGGAATTCATAAATACATCAGAAAATTTTAGGGTTTGGGTATCTTCAAGAACTGCTGCTTGTGAAGATCCAATCCCTGGTGACTCCACTGGGATAAGTTCACCACCATCACTCTTTCATCTACTGTTATAGAGATTTTCACCCCACTAGGTGAATCACACATTGTATGGCCTTCCCTTGTCCCGCTGCAGACTCATTAGACCCAATGGACCACATTTTATCCTTTGATGTTACCTTTATCATCCCTAAAACTATATAAACAATGATATACGTGGCTTTTTCCCCGATAATCGCGTACATACGCGTGTTTGACCCCTATAGTCACGTACATCGGGATGTGTGCATAGTCCAAATCCTTTTGGAGTGTTCCTTGACTTGGATCCGACTCATATGACTCTTGGCCTTCCATATACCTTGAGATCGCTCGGATTCGACCCTTCATTATCCCTTGTGAAGCTATATAAGGAACCATTGGTACATTGAAGAGGGGGGAATATATAGAGAGATTGAAGCAAGGAAGCTATAGTCCATTGTTGCCAGAACTTTATGCTTGAGTCTGCATCCCTTTGTCCCTTTGGAGCACTGTTGTGTTCTTCCCAAGCTTGCCCTTTGTTAGTAAGCTTGCTATCAGAGTGATGGAGGATTGAAGTGGTGGAGGCTCAAGTGGGGGATTCAGTTTCTCCGATTCGCAGACGTGCCGTCAGAGGTTGTCACTTGTAATCTCTGATTTATGTTAATAAGAAACATCTTTTCCTGTCCAATGATGTGCATTTGATTTAATATTGTATCCATTGGAATGTATCAAATGCTTTTACATTATTGATGTTATATATCCTAGAATAATGCTAACACCATGTTACAGTATGCTTGTATTGTTCACTTGTTGTTGAGGCAGGATTATGTCAATTCAAGCTCCATGGATTATTTCTATTACATATTGGGAAAGATGGTGTTCTGGAGTCTAGCTGTCTGTTGTGGTACCCCAAGCCATAGGAATTTCTCTCCGTAACAGAATTGGCGACTCGACTGGGGAATTCCTAGTTGTCCTTTGGGGGTGATTTTCTTGGAATTCAATGTATTTGAATTGCTCTTTCTCTCTTGCTTCGGTGTCGGGACTGGGGGCATGTATGCCTGGTAGAGTCTGATTGGAGTAAAGTCTGTCTCAGTCT